>JAZGTK010006495.1:0-20740 GCA_036877625.1 Ambastaia sidthimunki | reverse complement strand
TCAAAAGAAGATGATTAAAAATGAACAATGAATCAAATAAACCAAACAATGAATCCCTCCGAGCAGTTTTTGAACCACAATTACTACCATCATATCCAAGTCAAAAAGCACCAATAACTGCTAATGTGTCTTGTGCAACTAAAGGCCCATGAGGCCCAAGGATTGTTCATGGAATACTTAAGAAGCAGTATTTTACATTTTCAACACTACTGCCTAGACTGTGTGAGGGAGATGTTGTACCTTCTGTAAAGAGTCATTGATACTGGGCTCGTGTTTCTGACAATAAGGGCCCTTCTTCCAGGCCTCTGTGTCACCGCAGTCACAGAAGCCTCCTCCCCCTGATGTGGTCATCTACAGAGAGAACAGAGCATTTTCACACAGAAATCTGCACAGATCAAGACGGATCTCAATTATTCAATATCTACTTCTGTTATAACTAGTCACTGCAGATCACCTGCAACAGTCATGAATGTCCTTCAGAAAAACTCACTCACACATTCCTTCACCTACATCTGAGTTACAGCAGAAATAACAATTAAATTAGACACGAGGTCATTAAATCAGTTTAAATGATTCTTTATTCTTTTTTTATTCTGTTTTTACAACAGGGTCACTAGTCCTTGCATGATGCAAAAACTGCACTGGGAAATACTTTCCTCAGTGATTAACGTCATAAAGTACGAATTATCTTGTCAGTTAAGCCACAATGACCAGCTTCTGTGACCCAGTTTGGTTGTTTGACTAGACACATGTGGACAGAATTCACAGAAGGCAAAGGGGCCACGTGGCACTTTTGCAGCTCCAAACTGTGTTGATCTGCACTCACATGTACTATTCACAACTGACACACAAACACATTCTTAATGTTAAAGGAAAGTGGCCACAGGTGGAAATGTTTTTTTTACTCTTACCCTGTATCGGTGCTCTTTATGAACGCTGCCCAAGAAGCACTGCATACACAACACGCAGGTGGGGTCAGCCGCACACTCCCTAAAGAATTAAATCATCCACAGTCACATAATCCAGTCATGGACTTCATAAAAGAAATGTGCCAAATAGGATTGCAGCCTTGCCATGGTGTCAAGAATTGTACAATTTCACTTGTATTGGTAAACTATGCATGTACACAGCAAACAGGAAGCAGGATCACTGGGGTTTAGAACTGAGCAGGAGAACCATTACAACATGGCAGAACCATGAGCATGACCTTTAAACATTTTAGGTAGCAAGATATGCATCATACAACATTAACAGCAAGCCAAATCAGATTCTAATCTCATAATAATACTACTATAATGAAATGAAAGATATGCACAAAATCCTTCATATTCTTAAAAGAAAACAGCAGAACTGTTTGAGTACAAACTCCAATCACCTTTGGTCTTATCGTCAGCTTACAGTGATCTTAACTTAAGCACTTAGCCTGACCTAATTCAGTTTTCCAGACTTCCAGCAGCTGTGGAGGTTCAGTAAATTCACACCAGGTGGAAATGGCTACAACAGCATCAGTACAACTGAGAACCACTCTAGGTATAGCCTAGATGGCAAATGACACTCTACCTGCATGAATACGTTGGCTCTCCAACTTTAAAAACATGGCCACAGAGCTGTGAAGGTTGGTTGCTCTGTTCCAGCTTGGCCAAGCCCACAGTGGGCTCTTCCCCGCACAGATACCACTCCAGTGGGGCTTGAAGCAGCAGTTGGGCCAGCAGTTCCTCATTCTGAGGGTTCAGGTTAGGTCCCAGGCAGTAGATCTTGGGGACATAGCAGGCCAAATGCTGGTACACCTCCTTGGGCAGGTTGCTCGCCTGTAGCCATTTCTGTGGATGGATGGATAAAGTTAGACAATAACTTTCTAGCTAAGAAAGATGAAATGGCTGAAAACCAGCCTTTTCTGCCTTTTTAACCCATCAACAAATGTATATTCTAATAATGACTGCTTTGAAGTATCTAGCCTAACCAATTAAAGCAAATACACGTAAAATTGGCAGTAAAATATATTTTACTATGTGAAGTTTTGCAAAAGCTGATTTTGTTATTCCCTGTTAATTTTGACAACAGAATACCAACTCTTATTTTTTTATTTATGTTTTTAACGCCATCAATGGCTATATTCATGGCAAAAATAATTAGAGAGAAAATAATAATAATAATTGTTATTACAATACAAACGGAGGCAATCAATATACAAAGGCACAAATAACAACAATAGAGGTCAACACCAACAATAATTATAACAATAATTAAATTCATATAGAATCTTTCAATCCAATATGTAACAACAATTTTAAAATTCTTCCAGGAATGACATTTAAAAATATCCATTAAAATAGTTTCTGAATAAAAACATTGTCTAATATCATTTAGAAAAGGACAATCTATTAAAATGTGTTTTACACTCAAATAATTCTTACACAAGTCACAAACCGGTTTCTCTTCTCCTTTCAACAAATATGAAATTAGTCAATTAATTCCTTTATTTACTATTGGATTTACCTCATGTAGCTTGTTATATATACATTCATTCCATTCTAATTGCCATTTATTATAAGTATACAGATTTAATATAGGTTTAATGTCAGATGTGGGTATGTTATATTCTGTCATTTCCAACTGAAGCCCAACTATTTTGACATGCGTTGCTTACATTATATGTAAGCATATGTTGGCTAAAGTTTGATAAAATTCTAATAATAATAGACTATATAATTATATGTATTGGTCCTACATGAATCCAGCTGATTTAATAAATATTTAACAAAATAAACGTTGAGTGTCCATTTTTTCACAATAGCCTAAATGTTAAATGACAATAATTATGGGATTTGACTGTTTGATTCAAAGATTAAGCATTTCAAATTGACTAAATACATAGACGCGTTTTTGATTTTTGACTTCAGACTAGTCTGTTACAAAACTTGAACAACTGTAAAACTAGTCATAGTGCACATCCCTTTTTAAGCAGGAATTCCCCAGGGGAACTTGGTTAATTTCCCATTACTAAAAATGACTTCTTAAATGGAATGATCTGGAATAGCAGAAGGGAAAATGCATTGAAGGATGTTATGACAAAGTAAGACTTTGAGAGCATCAGTCTCAACACACTATGCACTATCCACACTCTCATATTTGGTTTTACAACCTTTTTAAAGACTTTTATTGGTAAAATAGGATTAAAGTCATTCCATTACTGTGTATATAGGGTCATTAAATGTCTGCCTGGGTATATTACTATACTCTATATATTATACTTTTTATACATTTTATTTCTCATGACTTTTACAAACCTGAAATGGTAAAAGTCCCTAAAATTGACAGCTTATAAAGCAAAGCTTTTATTAGTTAAAAACTTTTTTAATACAAGCTAAGCCTGTATTCTTTGCAAAAAGAAAAAAAAGGCTTTGGTAGAAACAGCTGCAGGTGTAATGGTATTTGGCTGTAGATTTTTTAAAATCATCCACTGGAACTTTGAGGAAATAGTGTGCAACTGGGACAACTTTTGTTCCTAGATGAAACATTGAAACAAACAAACTGACGTCAAATAGTATGTCTGAGTCACAGCCTGATACTTGGAAACAATTTTCATTTTGCATGTTTTTGGACACACCTGTTGCCACCATTTCAATATTATGCTCCAGGCAAGCATAGGTGTTACGTACACTCAATTAACGGAACTTGGCACTCTCTGCGTCTGCCTATAATGACCTACTAACCTGGATTTAGTGCTGAAGCATATAGTCATACAATTCAGTGCTTGCTTTTTTAATAAACCACCCTGGAATTGTAAAGTGGTATAAAGTTCAATATCCACGCCATACCCACGTTTGGCGTGCATATAGCATTTAGATTGCCATTCTAATATACACAGTGTGTAATGCTACATTACGTTCAATCAGACATTATAAACCACAGACAGACTATGGTCTTTCATGTGGTTTAAAACAAACATACAAACAGGAAAGAAATAAACACACATACCTAAACACACCTCACAGTGATGCTTTAATAGCAATAAACTAGTTTATTACTCCTCCTTTCAAGTCAAATATGTTATTGCTATAAATTGATTGTGGTCCAGATGAGCAGTAACTTTAACACCTCAATATGGATAAACACCTGCAAAATTACATGGTCTAGAGATAATGAACAAAGCAGACAGTGTTATTTTTTAACAAAACCACAGATTAATCTTTTTAAAACCACATTTCTTTCCAGGTTAAAAACAGAAATAACGCTTTAAAGAAATACTCCACTGAGTCTCGAGTTGTAGTACAGAAAGAAATGAGTATGTAAACTGAGTGTCAGGTGTGTGTTGTGGAGCTTGAGGTGGTAACATCTCACTGGCTAGCTGTTAGCACGTTAGCAAGACAACACTGAGCAAAACAACACGGGCTTAGGAGTGAGGTGGGAAAAACCTAACAAATTTACCACGCCAGCACAGAAATTCATCCCCATCTATATATTGTTTGTGAGAACAGATGTTTTCGATTGTGTTTATAAAACTGTCGCCTACCGCAGCGGTGTCCTTCGCTGAGAAATTGAGGAATTCGCTGCACAGAGCGGACGGTACTTCACCATCGTTCTCGGCGGCCGCCATCTTCAGCTAGCAGCAGCGGAGACGGAAGCGGAAATTAGGCGCTTGTCCCACTTCTGCAGGGAGCTGGAAAAACTTTTCCTCTGACTAATGGAAAAGTGCCGTTGCCCTGGTGACGGGCCAACGTTTTAACCACGCCCACTCGTACGTGAGCGGTCAGAGTGTGGTTCTGCCACAATTTGTATAGCTTGTGTTGTTAAGTACAAATAAAAAGATTAAGCRAATCTTGTTTTCTTAGTGTGGTTTTAAATACTTTGACATGATCGTTTTACATACAATATTGGCAAGGCATCCCTACGCATACATACACTAAGAAGGGTCAAAGTAAAACAAGTTATAAATTAATAATTTATGAATTTAAATTATGTTGAAAGTCATGCTTAAAACAACATCAATACAACTGTACAACAACACATACTGTAAGTTAAAATGCAGCAAGAGAGTAAAATTAAACAAGGAAATAATTATAATAGAAATAAATACTGCTCTATCCACAGACTATCCAAGTAAACAAAACCTTCATAATTAAAGGAATAATTAATTATGTGAAACAAAAATGTGCATATTCGGACACTGCACACAACTCAACAACAGGTCATTTAGATGTGTTTTGGGTCTTTCTACACAGATTCAGTACTGATTTTTGTAGTTCCTTTAACAGCTTCAGAAGTTCCTCTGTCCATTGATGGTTTCCTGTCATTACCAGTAGCTGCAGAAACACCAACCACATCACTTAAGCCATCACATCATGAAAAACAACACTAGATTTCTAATGTAATAACGTTTGTTTTTACACCATATTATATTGTAAGCATAATCACTGTATATGAAAAGCTGTGAAAAAAACATTTCAGCCAAATTGAAAATGTTTGAATTTTTTAATATTTTACAATAATTACAGCATGTACTCAAGCTAGCATGGACTCAACAAGTCTGTGCAAAACCAGATGATCCATGCGATCTCATTTTATCCTCATGATAGACTCAGAATAACACTGTGTGTTCAGAGGTCTCTTACACGATTTTGGCTGGGTCTGTATCAGCTGAAGCAGCAAACTGTGGAGCTCCTTTACTTCAGACTTCAGCTCAGTGAGATCCTGACTGTGCTTCTGCTGGTCCCTCTCAAGTCTGTGAAGGGTTTTAAGATGTTCTTCTTCTTGTGGGGGTGTGGTTCTCCTCCTTCTGTAAGGAACACGTGTATTTTTTCTGACAATGTTTTCCAGTAGCATTACATGCAGATTACCATTGCCTGCAGTTCCAAAACTTTATCAACTAACCCTGCGGCTTCTTCTCTGATGTCAGAAGCAGATGTTGTCTCTTTTTGGATGTTCAGATATTTATCCAAAATATCCTGCAAAGTATGCAGTTTTCAGTTAATTAAATATGCAGTTTTCAGTTATTTAAATATGCAGTTTTCAGTTATTCAAATATATGCAATAGTCAGGATTTAGGAACATAGATGAGAAATATACATTGTGTGTGCCTGAACACAGACACCTTGATCTGTTCTGTAAGTTTCTTCATCTCAGCATGATGATCTGGGTCAGTGGTGACATCATCATCATAGTATTCTCCAAGCGGGGCACAATGGTGGTGGATGTACTCGTTGTCATAGCAACGTCTCAGACAAGGCATGGATTCCTCTATCTGCAAAATGATAGCTGCTTGTTGCATCACTGCATTGGCCAATGCGTTGTCATACACCCTACAAAAAGAAGCATTTCTAAGTACAGAATAATTAATAAATATATAAATTAACACTTTTTAGACATGAACAAGTTCTATCAAAGTAAATAGAGACGTGTGTAAGTGATAAACCTTTGGAAGGTGTCAGAAAGAAGAGCAATCAACAGATTGACACACAGAATAGCCGACAGGGCCAAAAATGAGCCGCAGAGCAGGTAAGCCATCACTGAATCCACACCCAACATGGCATCAAACTCATATTCATCCACCAGGGTGATACGGTACAGGCTGTAGAGAAGCTGAGGAACTGTCTCCATGCTTGGCACCTCAGCTAAGCCTGAGAGCAGTAAAGGAAGGTTAGGGTCACATCTCAAGACTTTAAATTTCTATAAGTCTTTCTATTTCTATTGCCACAGTACCTCCAAATATGATCCAGAAAGCGCAGGCATATGGAATGTAGATCTCTATATATAGGAAGAGAAAACGCAGGACATCCCCTGCTATATTCCCCAGCATGACAATAAAGGGACCCATAACCCTAGAGTACAAAATCTGTTGTTTATCTAGTTTATATAGTTAGATTATATCAGGGGTGTCCAAACTCGGTCCTGGGGGTCACTTCAATAGCAGGACTAATTTCATCATATGCAAACCTACTTTACTATAATTTAATATTGTGCAAATATTGTGCAAACCCGCTTCCTTATGTTTCTATGGTTACAGTAAAACTGACCGTACATTAGCTTGGTTACTTAGCTCACAAAAATGAGGCCACCAGTTGTGTCTCAGTGAAACCAGAGACATGGAATCATTGTTATCTGGGCCAATGACCAGGTGGTACCATTTGGCTCAAGGCATTCTGGGTAGAGTTTGTTTGCCATAGCAGCCGGGAGATTTACGAGGTGTTGTCATTATACCTGGGGTCATTGCATCATATGCATCTATTATAACTGCCATTGGCCAGGTGTCTCTACAGAGGAAGTTAAGAACCTTGTATATTACCTAAAAGCTCGGACCTGCTTCATCAGCCTCAACCACAGAAAAATAATGGACACCGCAAACAGCCGAAGACTGTTCTGACGAAGAGAATCAGACATCAGAAATACATCTGCAAAGTGGATGCCGAGAACTGCCAGAAGCAGCACATACACAAGCCAATCAAAGATATTCCTGCATGGGACATACAGTATAGCATTAGCAATATTTACACATATTTTACATTGTACTTCAGCTTAGGATAAGTATATTACCAGGGATCCTGAGAGTAGGTTCCTTTCAGGTTTCTAATGAGCTTCATTTGTCCTTCTAAGTAAATGCGTTCCTGCATTAGGTCAAAGTGCATTATTGGTAATGATTTTTGTCCTCACAATATACTATTTTTATAGAGTATACTGTACATAACAAGTTAAGTTAGGAAGGAATACTCTGGTTATGAGTATGTAAGGAATGTTCTGGTTTCAAAGCAAATTAAGAAATCAGAAACTCGTAAATCGCTTACTGCACCTTTGAATGAAGTAAAGTCTTAAAAATGAGAGCTAAGCTTTAAATACAAAATACAAAAACATAGAATCCATTACTAAACAGATCAATCACTATCCTTAATGTTTTTCTGTTGACCCAATAAGACCTCACAGAGTGTTGGTCTGAGTGTGTTACCTCAGGCCACATTGGGTGAGAGCAGCTTAGATCCTCATTGATTTTCTGCACAGTCCAGCGCTGCCAGCGCTTGAGTTTCCTGTCTGATCGCACAATCTCCATCACCTCCCTGTACACCTCAGTCACCGTGAGCGCTAGTGCCAAAACCACCAGCAACACACGCCACCAGTCCTACACAGAGCAGTGGATGTGTTCCATTCAAACATCTGTTGACACTAGAAGTTCTCACATGTCAAACAGGATTCTTCACCCTTTACAGTATCAGGGTTGTAGTGGTTGTTCAATTATGTTACCTAGTGGTGTAGAAAGTTCACACCACTAACCTTACAGATTCCCAGTGAAACAGTACTCTAGTAAAAGCAGCGGTACTCGTTCATTTCATGTGCGTTAATGTACAATTAAATACATGGAATCATTAGTCTATGTCATTTACCTTGAAAACCAAAAAATACTGATCTCAGTGACTCATCTTGCACAACAAATATTTTGTCCAAACAAATGTTCTATAGAATTAGAATGCCCCTGCCTTAACACCTCCTTCCGATGACAAGCAAGAATGTTTTTTTGGTGACCATGATGTGACTAAAGCCAACTGCCGACTTAATAAGAAGACAAACCTTTTGATCAAACACTCAAACGTTCTTGTTGAGAACGTTGTACACCAACACAGTACAGTAAATAAGTAGAAAAACTTTGAATTGTCCACTATTGGTCTTACCTGAGGAAGAACGTATCGATCTCCTTCCACTGGACTTACTGACACAGATACAGCCACTGTTGTCCATGAGACGATAAACAGGAAGTTGAGAAGCAAGAGTATCCAGGCACCCGTTCTGTAGATTTATATTTCTTATGTTATTATTTCACCTTATATGATCATTGAACAGGGATAGCGCATTACCTGCCATACAAATTCCATTTAACAGTGATGAGCTTTAGCACAACAGGATGCATGATGAGGTCCAGTTTGCCCTGATTGACAATCAACTCCAGCTGTGGGAACAAACATTACCACAATTCAATGCATCATCACTTTAAAAATGAATTGGTATTGTTATGATTGTTCTTGGCCATGGTACCATGCTAATATCTTATTTTTCCGGGCAGTTATTGAACCTTAGAGTGCTATGAAAAATACTAGATGAATATGTTAATAATTCATTACCATAGTGTGTACATGTACCAAAATGCCACAGAATCAATTACAGTATGTTAATGTAAGAGGAATCTACATGAAATATTCCCTAAAGTCCCTTGTAGGTATGTACCGGTGATGACGGATCAAAACCTTTTGGGTTTTTCTTGTCGACGGGCTGTGGCTCTATGAGATGAAGGTAGTAAAATTGCTTCCGGGTCACTCTGTCTTTCACATGGAATTGACCCATCGCCAGATCAGCCTGTTGACACCAACATCATGATTATGAATTTCACACTGTAGTCGACTGTATAGTGGTTCCAGGTCTATTTGAGAAATTAAACAGACTGTAGCCATTGTCACACAGTGTGGATTATTACAGAAAAAACCTTAGTTACATTAAACAAAATGCTGTTACACTAACATAATTATAATGAAAGAAAAGTGGGCTAAACCAAGATTCTGGAAGATTAAAAAGTATAAATAATGCTAGTATAAATAATGCTATATTAGCACTTACATGAATGAGCTGGTAAACTCATTAATTTTTTAAGCTGGAAGGTTGGAAGTCCTTTTAGAAAAACAAGGTAAATTTGTAATTAACCAAAATCGTTCCTTTAATACACACCACAGGGGTCATTTTAGGAATCATGGCAGTGATGCAGAGTTGGCCATCGGAATCTTGCACCCCAGCGTCTGCTCCAAACCCCAGCAGCAATCGTGCTGCCTCACTCCGATCTGTACATAAAACACCCCATAACTCTCATGATACCCTTCAATGCACACCTAAGACAGAACACGCTTCCTCTACAAGTCATCACGGTCATCCACCATTGAAGGACATGCGAAAATAAGGTCTGATTTTATAGACTTATAAAAGCCTTACCAAAGTTAGCTGCCAGCTGTAGAGGCGTTCTCCCTTTATAGTCTTGTATAGCTATGTCAGCCCCATTCTGCAGTAATATCTTAATTGCCCCAACAGCATCATTCTTAGCCGCAAAGTGCAGTGGGGTCTGGTTGTCTTTGTATGTGTGAGCTTCAATATCAGCTGAAGTTACAATGAGATATAAGAGAGACAGTATTCAGACACATAATCAAAATTACTGCTTCAGTACAAGTGAAACTATGTGGCGAGTATGTCAGGCATGCTGTTATTTACCACAGATAAACACATTTTCTGTGTGATGTGCTTTCAAATGAAGTCTATTAGGCAAGGTATTCAGGAAGGTTTAGCTTGCAATTTGTTAAAGCATTAATATTAATTCTATAACATAAAGATGTGTTTGTTAATAAAGTTAAAAAAGAGGTAGAACTATACTTTTCTAGGCTTAGAACATCTGTTTATGGCTTACAAATTAGGTCCAATATACATATTGAACATCACCAGTGCATAAGCATGATTTGTACTTTTTTTTCTATTGAACAAGGTATTTACAAACCAAGAGATGATTCTATTGCTGATGATTGTATAGAGAAAATGTTATTCTATTGCTGTCAATGAAGTGTAACTATATTTGAGCTCAATGAGGATATAAAGCACACCTCCTCTTTCTAAAAGAAACTGCAGCATCTCTTCATAATCCAGGGCTGCAGCAACATGAAGGGGTGTGACTCCAAAATCATCTGCTCTGTGAAAATCTGCCCCTCTCTCTAAGAAAAAACGCATCACGTCCACATTCCATGCCCGGGATATCTAACAATAAAGACAAGCACTTGTAAATGATGTACAAATTATAGCAGACTATCACCATTATTCTTAATATTTAAACATAGGCATTGTGCCTCAGTGTCTTAGACACTCAGTGTCTAAAAATATACTGAATATTCCATAATGCACTAGTAACACTTTATGGTGCACTACAGGTCAAAAGTTTAGGATCATTTTTTCCACATCTTTGAATAATAGTAAAGTAAATAAAACTATCAGATAACACAAATGCAGTTATGACTAAAGAGTGACTAAAGAGAATTCCAAACAAATCAAACTATATATACATATATACACACACACACACACACACACACACACATATATATATATATATATATGCTATTTTTATATTTTAGCATATTTAATGTAGCCACACATTTCCTAGAATTTACAAAAACGTTCTTTTGGCCTTTTACCATCTAGTTTCTTAAGGCATCAGCCTGTGAAGATTTTTAATAAAATAACTTCCATCTATGCTGGCCTCCTATTGGCTGCATTTTGTCATTATTCAGTCCAAGTCATCCATTGTCCATACATATTTAAAAAAAAAAGAATTGTAGTTTTTTAATGACAGAAATTAATTAAAGTTGGCGCACTATTTTCAAACATTTCCAAGACATTTAAGATTGAAAGAAACACTTAAGGCAAGTGATCTTAAACTTTTGACCAGTGGTGTATATGCGCCATAAACAAAGGCATGTGATGTAAGAGGTAAAACATTAACTTCATGTAGGGCTGTTTGGCCGTATTTATCTGTTGTGTTGGGGTTGGCTCCATGCATGAGGACATCGTTCAGAAATTTCAGGTCCACCTGGAACAGCCAAAATTAACATACCTGTGAGATATTGACAAATATGACGTCCTGTCTCACACAGTTCACCATTCTGGAGTGACAGCTGAAGTTTATTTATTAGACTGTTGGCCTGCGTGCGTTCACATTACCTCATCTGTGTCTTTATTGCTGGTTGCCAAAACTCGAAAGTGATCCAGTAGGTTTTTATCAAGATGCTTTTTGATTTCTGGCCCATCTACAGCATCTTCATCCAAGGCTAGACCCCTGTATTTGTTGCTCACATTTTCCTCTTAAAAAAAGGATTTTGATATTGACACTGATGTAACACTAACCAAAATGTATCATGGTAATGTGTGTTTTGGACAGAAAATTGTGACAGGGACATGTACTATAGAAAAACTCCAATAAACTTTGTGTGACTATGGTAATACCATGACCACATTTTGTGGCCATATGTCAAAATATAATGGTAATACTGTGGATTGTGGATATAATACTATGATATGGTTGTATTCTCTGTAGTAATTTGGAGTATCATGTAAATACCAAATGATTACTATAATCATTTAGTACCACAATATATATTAAAGTACATTATTATCATCTGACACGTTTGTACCCTGGTACCAGAACTGTACTTCTTTGTAAGGGTATTTAAAGGTAAAATATATATTGGTAACACATGGGTAATAATTGTGTATGTGAAGTATGAACCCTGAACCTAACCCTAACACATATCAAGTATGTGTAGTTAGCAGTATTTTGTTGGCTAAGTACCCTGTAAATGCATGTACAATATATCTTCAAGTGTGGACAATAACAACTTTCTTGATCTTTTTATTTTTTTTTTTACAAAAGTATGTACAGTTTTTTCAGTGAGAATACCTGTGGGTTGTTTCCTCAAACATTTGTGGGTGACATGCTTCCAGCGCCCTCTGGCATAGGACGCCAGATGGGCGACTGATCGCCCCACATTTGTAACTGATGTCACAGAAACTCGAGGAGCAATAATGGACCTCACTGACTACAACCAAAGACAAACAGTGAAAACAGCATCAAAACAGAAGAGTCAGGCCAGGCTCTTCATCTGGTTCAAGAAGTTTGTGCTTTAGATGAAAAATGAAATGGAAATTTCAACAAAGATTAAGGGCTGTTTCCTCACCTGACTAGAGACTCCATCAGTCAGTTCAATCCCAAGGTTCTCATACCCATGAGGTCCAACTCGACTGGATCTTTTCATTTTTCTTATTTAAATGAAAGCACGTGGCTATATATCTATGCCTTAAGATGCAAGAAGATCCAACTTACAGCCCAAGCAATAAATGCAACCAAAGTGTTATGGAACCAATTCAGCACAAAGTTTGAAAAAACAGTATTACCTCAGTATATCCTGAATATTAAGAGGACAGATCTTTCCCAGAGTTCCTAATGTCTTCTAAAACAATCCTGGGCTGTGATTGTTGTCAGATGATTTGTATCTCAGTTATTCGTCCTGTGAGTCGTAAAGCATGTGTGTGTGTGTGTGTGTGCTTTACACTAGCTTACATATCATTCCACCCTCCTTGTGATCTTGATTAACTAACAATCATCTCATAATGATTAACTGAAAGCTGCAATAACACGCAAAGGTTTTTGTTTAGGGTTTGATTATAGGCCCTTATCAGATAGTACATGATCAGAATGTACAGATAATGACCTAAGACACATCAAATTACCATATGCATATAAACCACTGAACATGCAGAGGCTTGTGCAGACTTGTTCTAAAATCTAATAAACTGCTGAGATTTTACAGCCCCACCCATAATTGAGCCCTGGTGATACTGATGAGCACACAACAGTGAATGACTCTGAGTGGTAAATGATTGACATGCAAGGAATTCAAATGACATTCAGATAAACAATCATACCAGCCATGGTATTGTGTACTAATTACATACTTAGAAACATACATATATACAAACATACAAAGAACAGATACAGGATGTAGGTGGTAATCTTATGGTTAGGAGTCTGCTAACATGAAGCATAAAGCAAGGCTTGCAAAACATACTTTGCATTTAGTATACAAGTTACTTGCTAAATGACATATATCTGGTAATATCTGGTGCGTAAATATGAAATTAATTTAAGTTAATAAAGATCCTGTGAAGACCTGAGTGTTTATATATACAGTGATAAAATCCTTCAACATTACCATTATACTTATTAAATACAGTATTACAAAAACAACAACAACGTTCTCATTAGTAAATACATAGTGACACTGGAATGTATTAACATAAGGAACACGACTCCCAGACAGTTTTCTTAAAGAGATTTATTACAATTTGAATACACTATTAATTATCTACACTTACTATTTTGTGGTTACCACAAATTCATTTGTATTTCAGCAGCATTTCATTCTGATATGTGCCTCATAACAATGATAATTATTTGATATCATCCTGCACGGTTTCTATTTGGTGTTATGCAAACACACATAGACCTTCATTCCCTGAGTGAGTTCCCGGCATGAGTTTGTCCAGTTTATCCAAACCAGTGGTTGCCCATACACTCCCTGTTCCATTCCACACCACAGAGCCAGCACCATTCAAACTTACACTGTGACCGCGGACACACCATGTGCATACAGCCACCTAACATAAAGAACAGACAGAATCCTTATCCATACTGTCAGGAGACAAGGACACATACACAGTACAGTAAAAACAGAAAGAAGACAACCAATTAAATGACTGAAGAGTTTGCGGGATAAAAATGCGGGATGTTTTTTTTTGAAGTAGAACATAATCAATATGTGCATTTAAATTGTAAAATAAACATTTTTATTTTATTTATATGTTTATCAAATTTTATATTGATAATTTATTTTTGGTTGTCCAATCTAACAATGTTAAGTTTTAAGGTAATGAAAAGTCAAACGCAGTGCATTGTGGGATACAATGTGCTCTGTACACTTCCTAATTTTGTCACAAGTAACATGTCACACAAACTCTGCACAGTTTACATATCGCATACTGCTGAAATAAGTTGTGTGGTAAAGTTGTGTGGTAACATGCTATTTTTATAATAAACTATGGAAAGGTAAAAGAGAATGATCTTACCATTCTTTTCCACAGGAACCTGGCATTTTGGGCAAGGGTGAGTGGTCTCGGCTATAGTCTCCTGTGAAGCCTGTTCCCAGCGAGCACGAAGAGCAGCTTCCTCATCTACAATATAACCCTAAAACACACACACACACCAACACACAGCAGGGATCAGACACAGCAGCACAGTGAGACAGACAGAAGGAGATAATATCTCAAACAGCTTTAGATTCTTCCTCTTATATAATTATTTTATGAATCAAGTGTTTTGTGAATGGCTTGTAGGCATTGTCCTCGAATGACACTTTGTAACTATAATCTCTAGACTCCTAAAGTGAAGACAGAATATTCAAGCAGACAGTGAGTATTTTCACCTTGTGGAATGACCGATGATATCGGCTAGTCTGCATAAATTGAACTGTGTCCGTGCATAAGTTATGAAGTTATATTAAAAGTGTAAGATTCTCACCTGAAGGGAATTTCCTGCTGCTGTGCTCATATTCTGTCTGCAAGTGCCCTCGTGATATTCCGCCTTACAGTCCCTGCAAAACACAAACTAGACAGCAACAACAAATCATGAATAAAAATACACTGTATGCACTGGCTGCAAAAACGTTTGATTTGTTCGGATATAAAAACAAAGGTTATGTTTTTAATAAAACAATGCATACATCTTTCAAAATGAATTCAGGGTGTTTGGACATTTGGGTTGTTTAATGTTAGTGGAGCATGTCCATAGTCAATGTGATGAACCACACAAGCGTTTACTTGAGGACTGTGTGAACTGACTTGCACTAAAATAACCTGGCCTGGAAGGGTAAAGTTAGTTCTTGGCTTGATAATTTGCCATCTAACACAAAATTATATTATAAATTTTTTTTGTGTCCAAACAGTTTTGGAGCTGCTGTATTTAAAATGTCCCGTCTTCTTGTGCACATTTAGCGCATTCATCAGTACACAAAGCAGGCTGATGTCATTGAGGTCACACTGGATTGGGAAAACAATATTAACCAATGATATCTTAGCCTAACTACTTAGTTACGATCCTAAGTATCCAATCAAAGTTTTTCTTCTCACTGAAAATTTGGTGTCAATAAAAAGTTTCACACTGGAGAGTATACGTAAATTACACAGATACAACACGTAAGTGTCTCTTCTTTTTTGCATGCAAAACTGACTATAAATAATCCAATTGTAGGATGACCTCCCAAAGACTGTAAGACTGTAAACAATCTTAGCTCTGAGGCATTCAAACTATTGCTGTTTATTTGAGCATTCCGAGCAGCCTGACACAGCAACACTGGCACAATCAAAGGCATAGGTCACTCTCTGTTCGTCTGACTGATGGAAGATGGAGGCAGGGTTAAGGAAACCCCTTAAGATTTTTTTGGCAAATCAGTTTGGTGCAAAAGTCACCATTATGAAAGAGTATATACGAGGATATGAAAGGGTATTGCATGTCCATGCAGCACTCAAACCCAACACTAGGGGGCAACCTTTCTCTATAACCTTCCACTAACTGAGCTCTTACTAGTGAGGAACTATCACTTGTGGGTTTATCATACACCTCCTCTGTAACTCTTTTGAAGCTCTACTGATTTAGTATTTCTTTAGAGAGCCAAACTGTGAAGTAGAGGAGCATCACATCATCTTTCTGCTTTATTATTTCTGGTGCTTCTGACAGATCCTCTCAAGGTTTAGAGACAGATGCTTGTGTTTTCTCTCATATCTGTAATGATGAGAAAACAAAGTTCCTCTGACAGCCACTTTCCTTCTACTTTTTCACCCCTGCTATCATTTGTTCCCTCTCAGACGTGCCACCATTCATGTTTATTACCCACATGGTTGGTGTCCTTCTCCAGAATAGCCATTTCCAACCGTGTCTGAGACAGGAAGGGTGTATTCAACGCAGAGCGCGGAACAGTGTGAAAAGCTTCTAAGGGTGTAATTAATGGCACACGCAGTCCTGAACAAAGTGTTTCAGTTCCTTTATTTTGGGAAGAATGTAAGATTTAAATTTGTCAAGCCCGTTGCCAGTTTCCAAGAATCTGGCCCACACGGAATCTTCACTTACAGAATTCTGTAGAATTCTAACAGAGAATAGTACTTTTATTTTATAAACTATTGTGCAGAATTTCACAGATCTTCCCGCAAAACAAAAAATTCAAGATTTAGTCTGGGCCTGTTAATAACATAATATATAATAACACATATAGAGAACATTCAGTTCCATAATATATAAGGTATTTTCATCAGTATTCCAGCATTTACAAATGCAGTCTACTCTCTGTTTGTGTGTATGTGTGTGTGTGTTGACTTAGATAGCATCTGACATTGGCAGTCTAATGTGTGTTAAATAAGAATGTCGGAGTCAAACGGTAAAAGAGCTCTTAGAAAAAGAGAGAGACGTCTCTGATCATCTGCCAGACTCTCTCTCTTTCTCTCTCCCCCACAAACACAGGCTCACAATCCTGACCCAAATGTACAGCTTCAAGACAATAACATGATCTTCCTGACACCAGGCTCACTGTCTATTACACTCAGTGCACTTCTAAATGTGAGAGAAAGTGAGAGAGATCAAAAGTGCATCAAAGAGATACTGAGAACAGAACGAAATATAACAGGAAGCTTCTCGCTCAGCAACCTCTAAACACTCAATTATTTAAAGACAGACTTGTTCTCCATGTTTACACTAAAGTTACATCTAGTTTCCTGACATTGTTCATGATTGGGGTACAAAACAAGTCCTGAAAACGAAGTCAGTACTGAACTATCAAATAATATTGCCTGTCCACCTCAGGCGGTTAAACTTTAAATTTAATTACTTAAATTTTATATTAGGTTCATACGTTTTGCAATCCTGTTCCCAACATTTTTACATTTTTTAGCTATTTTCTAGCAAAGAAATGAAATAAACCTAATAATTAAATGAAATTTTGATGATATCCTAGTTTAAAGGTTCTATAAAAACAGAGCATAAAATAGGACTAAGTCTAGTCACATTTTTTGTACCGTATCAGTGAAAAGTGCTTAACCTACCGAACAAAAACAGGAGGTCATAAAAAAAATTATACAACCTTTATTGGTTTTATGTCAATTAGATTAACAAAACTAAAGGAGAATTTGTATGTGATTATTTGCATCCAGCTACAAATCCAAACTCCTTCATATTGATGCAGTGAATTATTATGAACCGTGTCAGATGTTGTGCTTGTATCTCCACTGGCAAAGCATGACATAAGGTCACCAGATTCTTCTCCATCACTAGTGACAGGTCTAATCTTACCTTTAGAGATGCTGAGAGGAGATTCTACACAATCACAAACCCCTCCCACAGTCATATACACTTTAAGACACCAAGCACAGCCAGAGCTGGCAGAAATTGCTCTGTCGCCAGCGGCTTACAGCCAGATCAGCTCTAGTATTCAACACACAGTGCTGCTGATACAGGGCCCTAAACCCCCAAACAAACGAAAGAAAGGAAGTGTAAAAAGGTAGAGCAGATATAGAGTGGGCATATATTGATTTTTCTGTAAGTGAAGTAGGACAGGTAGGTTGTGAGGCGTCCCTCAGGTCCAGAGTGTGTAAAAACCCTCTGTCATTTTAAGTTTGTATGTGTGTGTGTGTGTGTGTGTGTGTGTGTTTTATATGCCATCATTGGTATATGTGCGTGTGTGTGCTGGTGCCAATGGTTCATTACCGCCATCTGCAATAAAGCCTTTATCTGTGGCTCACAGACACAGTGGTGACCGCACCATCACTGTCAACCTGCCCAGACACACACTCTCTCTCTTAAACACTCATCTACAACTGATACTGTACTTTTAAAGTAGGTATGGGGAGATGATATGGGCCAAGCTCTCTAAATTCTTAACTGAACATATACAGACACCATATACATATACAGAAACTCCAGGTGACTGAGGGGGGAAAGGATTATGTTGAAATGGTCTCCACAAGATTTTTCCTACAAGTTTTAGCACATATACAGTTGATTAGATAGATACCAAAATGAACGAAATAAGCTTTTATAGGAAAATACATCACATTTATTTCTCACAGTTATTAAATTTATAGGTATCATGTTCATATACTGATTAGCTAATCAAAGGATTTAGCCATTTTATTCCAAAATAGTTTTAAATAAAATTTCCAGTGCTGTCAATTTCATGACAGAATGTAACCATAACACACAATTTGAAAAGTGATTTAAACATTGTGGTGGAAAAGTAAATGCAATTTCAAAAATAAATGACAAAAATTACTTCTTATTTTTTGGTTGCAGGACATTGTTAGAAGACAAAATAAAATGTTTTCAATTTTTCCTGAAACAAAAGACCTTCAATACATTAATGCATCCTATATTCTATAGTCTACTCTAGCCAAACAATAAAGTGCAGATTGCATGAGTTACTCTGCATTACCTCTGAAACAAACAAATGCAGTAATAAATGTAAATAATTCTCTGACGAATGAAACGTGGTTCATTGGCCATCTACAGCTCAACCTCACTGTCATTGAGAACAGAAGGACCGAGGCAGTGCTCTGATGCAGGTCAATGGTGGCGTTCTTCAACAGAGACAGACAGGAGCACAGATACGAGGCCTTCACCCTGCTGGAATGATGTTTGTGCTTGCAAACATGCAATCAGTGAGCACTAATGGCAGCTGAACTGCACCTTAATCTTTAATCGACTGGCTAATTAGAAAACATCATGCAAATTGTGTGGTAATTACATCTTCATCGTGCCGTGATTGGACGAGTGGAGTATGTAAGCAAAAGAGGGCAGAAATCATAAAACAGTCGTCTCTGATGAGGTCGTCACGTTAAACTGAGACGTTCTGGGTGATGTGTGTGGTTCCTGTTTTTAAACAGATTTTTCATTGGTCAGTTTAACTGTCCCAATGTTGCAATGTCAAGCTGGTCAGTATATGCACAAACTCAGTAATGTTTTAACAGCTTCACAGAGCCACAGTGTTTGCAATTTTATGGCAATCAAGCTACACATAGAAAGTAATTAAACATCTGAAAAATTATGCACATCATCTTCAATTAGACGCATCAGCTGTAGAGACAATCATGGGGCATTGCAAAAGAAAAAAAAATAGATTTATACATTTTCTGAGCAATATGTTGGTGTTGCTTGCTGTACAAATATCCCTATCATAATGCTGGGATGCTGTGGGTGGTTGCCAGGGCAAACAATTTTACCTGTTAAGATGTTCTGGGTGGCTTTTACTGGGTTGCCATGTGGTTGATAGGGCATTGCTAAGTGGTTGCTTGCTCAAAAGAGCATAACCCCAAGCTCTCTATGATAGTCTGGTTTCTATATAGGACTTGGGTCCTAAAGTCTACAGAAGTTTTTCACCTGTTTTGTCATCCACCTGGAGAAAGTCTGGTTTCTTTGAAAAGTAATAGCATACCCTTCCTGGGTAAATGTGTAAGTCTCACATTTTGAGATATCCTTTATTTCATAGCACAAACTTTCATTTGAAGTTTAATATCACAGTGTAATATTTAGTGTTATGAGACTGGTCAAATCCCTAACACCAAGTATAACCCTGAGGTCACCGCATGACCTAAGCAAGCACCAATAATAACAGTCAAGGCCACAGAATTGACACAGACATTCTGGTGCAAAAAAATAACTGTTGTGATATTATGTCAAGTATAATGAGAGCTGTAATGATGTCAGTGGAGAGCAGGTCTTACCCCACAGCCGAACCCATTGCCTAACTCACAGCAGACTCTTCTGCCCTCATCCACAGGAAGCAGCCCAGCTCCACATCCAGGGGCGGGACACAAAACTCCTCCCATCTGAAGAAGACACTCCTCTGCTGCATAGCGCTGGTATCGCTCATACTGGAAAACAGACAAACAATTTTACTTACAATTTCACAACTTCATCAATTACAATTGTGCTTTAAATCTAAATCTTTGAATCTATTCATGGTTTGTTCATTTCTTTCCCACAGCCGGCCCACCAGAAAAAATTCCCAGGTCTCCCTGTGGCCACCTCATCCCTGCTGGAAAATACATGTAAAGGTGAGAGTGAGACTTGCCATAACACTTT
>JAZGTK010006494.1:3131-20742 GCA_036877625.1 Ambastaia sidthimunki | reverse complement strand
AGAGAGAGAGAGAGAGAGAATAGGGGATTTTAGAGGATATATATATATATATGGTATAAAAGATTAGCTTGTCTACAAATGTCTACAAATGTTATAATGTTACATTTGCCATATTTTGATTTTGGTTGCATTTTTCCAATAATATGTTACATTTTTTTCAAGTGATTTTTATGCTGGGTTATAAGAAGGCAAATAGTAACTCATGTTTTATGTGAGCAGACATTTGAAGATTCAGGGTCATAAATCTGAGTTTATTATAACAGTGAATCTTTTGGGCACAGATCACAATGCAGTATATGTTGTTATGTTATGTAAGTGTATGAGATAAAAGAATACAGGAATGTCTTGCCATCAGTATCTTTTGCTCTACTCATGCAAATATCAGTGTGTCATCACCTCCAGTGACCTGTTACATCATCATCCTCACACTTTTACAGTTTATTTCTCTTTAGGACAAACGCACTTGTCAGGTTATATGTTGCCTTGTGTCTGATTGTTGTTGTCCACGTGTCTCCCTGCTGTAAGTGTTAACAGACAAAAAATGTGACACACTCGGGTTGGTACACAGCATGTAATATAGCTACTAAAATAATATTAGGTACAGTGAAGAAAACAGTCCAGTATGTTTCTAAAGACAGCATGTTGACGAGTACAATTTTCTTTATTTCCTGTGTTGACATATTTCCTATTAAAACAGGAAGTTAGAAGAGCTCAAAAAAGTGTTCATGTAGCTTAATTGCTTATTTTATATATAACCTTAAACTTTTGTTGTCACAGAAAGGTAACCAGGCTGTGAGTCAACAAGAACTTAATTTAAACTTGTAAAGCAGCCCCCCTGACCCTTCTTCATCCCCCTCTTTCTTGTTCCAAAGTTATGTCGAATTTCCCCACGTGGAAGAAGGGTCCACTTTACCAGCATTTGGGGGCGGGGACAAACTGCACTCTTTCCTGGACCACATCCTCTCAGAGTCAGCAACACCTGCATTTCCTCCTCAGCCCGCCACTGCCAAACTGGGGTTTCCACTAAGACCCACTTCACTTCTGATTTCCTCCACCTCACTCCCTTTTTCTAGCTCATTATTACTGTTTACAGAGGGAGATAAGTTGTATTTTTAATTGCAATTGTAATTGTAACAAGGTATATAACTGATATTAAAGCTGAGAGCTTGTTGAAAGTGATATCACTGGAGGAGGGTGGTGAACGCTTGATCTATTTAAGATTTTATCTTTTCCTCTGAGGAAATGAGGGAGAGAGAGAGAGAGAGAGATTTGCATTGAAAATGAGCCATGCTGCTCTATGTAACTGTGGATTTGAAAGCATGCGGTGAGTTGTGCATGCACAGCTCAGCATTGATATCTGTGAGTGTGTTTTCTCTGGGGCTGTCCCTCTACACAGGCAGTGGTTGGGGCTCAGGAAATGGTTAAGAAAAAAAGAAAAATAAATGCACAGAAAAAATGAGGTGTGAACACATTCATCCAAACACGTTTTCAAATATCCAAGAAATTTTTCAAATCTTGCAAACCAAATGCAAAAATACACTTTGTAGTTAAAAAATAAAAAGGAAAGATAAAAGTTTGAAATTATAAAATAGAGTTTTAAAGATTGAAATGATAGTAAGAACCGTAAGTATGAGTGTTGGATTCTTTAAATTTGTTAAAGAAAAGCTTTAAATTTGTATCAATATTATATAATATAATACCTTTTTTCTTTGAATTTAAACAGAGATTTAAATAATTGTGTATTAATGTATTAATTGTAAACATTGGCTCTTGGCCAAAACTAGCTTAAATAAGACAACAAATAGATGCACCACTCGTTGTCCATACGGATACATTTTTGAGATGATAGTGAATCATTCTGACTGGGTTGGGGGCTGTTGGGATTTGTGTGAACCACGGGGAAACATTACTCTCATTACAGACATTACAGCTTGACGGTTCCTGCTCTGAGACGTCGTTGAAAGTATAAGAGTGGCCCTTAGCGCCTCCTACAGGCTAATATGAACGCATACGACTGAAGAGAGTGATTGACGTGCAATAAATATTTTGTGTGCGCTCTAACAATTAACAACTACGTCTTTAAATCGAATTGTGGCTATTGTTGGCGAAAATAGTCGAGTACAACCCAGAAAATACATTCTGAGAAACTGATAAGGAAACAACAGCACAGTTATTATATGTTAATTAACTGCCCTGTTATAAATGTAAAAAATTAGAACCATTTATTACAGCTGCTTTATTAGTAGTCATGTGGTACTGCGTTATATATTAGACAAACCGTTTGTAAGCACTAATAAAAGTAGATACAGCATGTAAAACACATTTCTGCCATCTACTACAGATTAAGTCTTGAGGTTGCGTGACTTACACTCAAGTCTCTTCTTTACAGACTGCAGGCCAAACTATTCTTTATCAACATTTTTTATAGATCAAATTGACATTTGTCAATTTCTCATTTCTTAAAGAATGAGACACTCATTAACTCTTTTACTGAATAAAACTACCGTCTGTCCACAATCATGCATGTATTTTGATTCTATTTATAAATAAGTTTTATTAGTACATTTAGTAACACAACATATAAAAAAAAAATCTGGATTAGTTTTTTGTGATCTTCAAAAATGAAACTAACAAACCCTTTCTAAACATGTTTAGTGAACTTTGTGATAGACAGGACAACATTTTTTAACTGCACAGACATGCTTGAGTAAGGCGAGGTTTAGTTAAGGATGAGCTGTCTAAAGCCTCATTGGAATTTGGGCTATAACACATTATCACATCATGTTTAACAAGGGGTTAGAGCCCAACCAACTCACATACCAATGGCATGCCCAGAATGCACATTTGCATATAACCCTTCTTTCCACAAACTGAAAATATTACTACCTATGATGCAAGTCACACCCTGTTTTTTCCACACTGCAGACAGAAGGGAACAAAACTGGCAACAAATGTTTTACATCATTTTATTGTACAATTTTACATTTTATTTTGTACAAAGGTTTTTAAAAAAAAAAAGTCCTGCACTGATGAGGAAAACTGATTCAGTTTTATAATGACTAAATGGTTGTAGTGACTGGGTAAATTCTTATGGGGGTGAACATGCCTTGAAATGAAGGTTACAAAGGTAAGGGCATTGGGGTGATGATGGTCAGAGTTTGGTCCAAGTCCAATGGCTTAAGATTCGGTGACAGGTTTTAGGGTCAAAGTTCAGAGGTCAATCAGGTTTAGGAGCGGGTGTATTTCCCCCAGATGTGCAGCATAAATACAGATGCGATAAAAAGCAGACTCATCACCAGAACTGGTACTGGGCCACTGCAAGAAAAGAGAAAGATTTCTGTCAGCTCTTATTAATAAACACTTAAAACAGAGAGACCCCTAGTGGAAGAGACACAGATGAATTCACAGGACCGTAATAGACAACAAATTCTCACAATCAACAGACCCTCAAATGCAATACTTGAAATACTATACATATTACTAAAGTGCTTTAATTGCCTTGTGTTTTTGTTTTTTGTCAGATGGTGACTCAAACAAAATTGTAAATACAAGCTAAGCAAATATATATATATATATATATATAACACTCTGCAAGTTGTTTTGACTGAAAAGATTTTGTCTGCAGCAATTTTTTCCCAATGGGCCAATCAGAACCTGTCATCCTAATCATGTGACCAAGGAGGGGTAATTAGGATTATAAATGTTGGCGAGTAAGATACTGTAATGAGTTAGGCTAAAAATGTGGGGCTTTATTAAAGCAGGAACTGACCATCCCCTGGGTCGCTAGGCAGTCGTGTAACCATGCCGACTGAAGACCCACCCCTCAGGCTTTAATTGATGTGACCTTTTCCAACAGAACTTTAATTAAGCTCCAAATACACACACATACACACAAAAAACCTAAAGACTTCACACAAATATACATTGCTACTTTGTACAAGACACCCAGCTGAAAATATGACCACTGTAGACAACCTTAAACATATTTTAACACGCACATAAGGAATAAATAGATGAAATACTCTTATGCAATAATTATTAATCACTGAGCACATTAACAGGTGCAAAAAGAAGTTACTTCAGCAGAAATGACAGTAGTAGAAATCATTGTTTGCTTAAAAGTTGCAAGAATATAATTCTAAACACAGACACACATGTGCACATGCACACAGCTGTAAGAGAGAAAGCAGCAGGGGAGACATCAAATAAAGACGGAGGTTGAGCCCATGAGGCCAATTTGCTGTCGTTAAAATTTCATGTTTATCCTTATAAATGCTAAACCTCTCAGAACCCTCTGCCCCTCCCTTCCGTGTCACTTCCTGTTGAGCTAAGCGGATGAAGTAAAAGTGTGTGTGTGTGTGTGTGTGTTGGTTCTTTACACATTAAATATGTCTGTTTTATAAAATTAAGCAATGAACAGAAATAATGATGTCTAGATTGCTTCCCTTGCGGTTCCACATACAGCATTTACTCTCAATTAGAATTGCAGACTAGAATATTCTGTTCTAAATAAGGTATAATGATAATGCACAAGATGACTGTCTGGCAATTCTAAGTGCACATGCATGGGAACTTTTTTTAGATCAGTAATAGATTTAGGCAGTAATAGCTGGTTTAACATTTACTGTTTCTAAACAAGCAAAAAATACAGATGATATGACAATATGAAACAGTATATATATATATATATATATATATATAAAATATGACAGTATTAAGTATAGAAAGTGGAAATGTCAACACTTTTACCAGCATTGAAATAATGGTTAGTATATTTACATTTACTGAGGATATATGTTTTCTTCTACATAAATGCATGTATATAATGTGTATATATAAGGTATAAGCAATTAAATGTATACTTTTTTCATCTCTCAGATACACACATTGGAAACAGAATGATATACACACACAGCGAATGAAATACACACACACTGTACTCACACTTTAAGTCCTGGTGAGTCCTCAGTGTAGAAGCGCCACATCCCTCCTGTTCCAGCTGATGCTGTGGATCGGCCTCCGCTGCGTGCCCCACTGCTGGGGGCTTTCCTGAGGAAATCACCAAAATAACACTGTGACTCAACACAAGACTAACAAGAGTGCCTGGTATGCAACCACTGATTAACCTTTGTGCAAAAAACAATCAAATCACACCAAACACTGATGATGTCAAAACTGCAGGACAATGCAGTCAGCTGTCAGATGAGACTTGCATTGAGGCACAGTTTAAAGTTTTGTGATCCAATCAATCATGATTAATGCACAGAACAAAAGAACACACACACAAAAGCTCTGCAGACAATAATTAGGTCCAGTTTGCAATAAGTAAAGTAAGTGAAAGTGACATGTTAAGTGTGAGGTCAGTGTGTGACTGATGGTGTTTTAAGGACCTAATAAGTTGATGTTCATCTTAAACACTCACCTCTGTCTGACTGAGGTTCCAGCGGTGCGAGGGGCCACTGTCTTACTCGGGGACCGGCTGGAGGCACCGACATTTGTCGCACTAGCTGCAGGCCCAGGCTAAAGAGAGATGAAGGAACATAGTAAATTAAACACATTAGAACTCTACATTATAGTATTTTGTGTATATCTTTAAGATATACTAAAATTATAATGAATACAATAATAAAACGTTAGTGGACATCCAGATGGCAAATAGATACAACATACTAACAGTTCATTCAAAACGACTGACCCCTTATGTTTGGTTAGGGCAATAAAAAGCCTATTTATTAAAACCCATACGAACAGAAAAAGATCTTATTGTAATAATATTTAAGCAGAGTACCAAGTAGTATGTTTTATGCATTTAATAAGGTAAATATGAATGTATCTGTAAGAGAGTGGGTCAGATTAAATTTTAGGACTTGGGGGTCCAAAATAGCCACGTCTCCCAAACAGAAGCGGTGATTGAAACCAGCGGTCTGCCGAATCCACAAGAAGTGCATATGAAACTGCAGGCACTAAATACAATACAACTCACATTTTAAATAAATGAAATTTAGATCTGGGTAGTTGTACAGAAATTAAGTGATCTACATGAATAATTCCACTGGGGTAAATTATTACAGACCATGACTGGCTAGATAGCTGGCAACCCAGATATAACTGTGAAGGCGCAACGAAAATATATTTTATAAAGCTTCACTAGTTCAGTTAAAACATGAGTAAAAAAACTTACCATTTTGTTCAGTAGTAGATGTTTCAGTGATCAGGGTCTATTATGCTGAATCTAGTTAACTGTCTCTGTTACTGACTTCCAGCCGATCCAGATCACTAAAAGAAAGCCTGTTGATGACGTTTTACTGAGAAGGCCACGACAACCATCGAAAGGACCCTTTTAGGAGCCAGTGCAGTGCCTGACTTTAACTACGTTACTTTTAATCCATATTTCACTGCATTTGGGATAATTTTTGTAGTCTGGATTTAATATAATTCTATAAATAAAACAAATTAAATTAATAAATTAAATAAATACGAGTATTAAAACATATTCTTAGAATTTGTTTAGGGAAAAATCGAAGTGGAGAGAACGGAGGACAGTGACGTGTCATATGCGATGGTTTACGTGTACAGTTTGCGGAAGACATTTTGGCTCAATCAGGAAGCCAGTTTCACTATTATATCGCTTCTGTGAACTTTGAGACACTTGGGTAATTCATACAGACAGTTGCGTTGGTGTCATTTTAAACGCAGGAGTGAAGGTAAGCGTTTTGCTAGTTTTGAACATGCTTGTCTGACATTTAACTGGTATTGACAGCACTGTCTTGTATATGAAGATTTGACACCTAGTGTGTCTTTAAACAGTGTCGTTATAATATTCGTAGATGCTATTCAGCAGTACCTGCTGAATTATATTGTTTTATCACATATATAACATGTAGGCTGAGTTTTGATTGTTTTTAGATCTGATTGTAAGTATTCCGCTTGTTTCTAGCTATCTGTAGTCATTTAACAAGACAGGGCTGTAATAATGTACTACCGTGGATGTTAGAGCTTATGACAGTATATGTTACGCCCTAGTGACATGGACGAGCATAGACACTTGAGCGCGCTCTGGCCTGTTGGAACAACATAGTAGCATGAGATGGTTTAGATATAATCATAATCATTGAATTGAAATTGAATAGTTGTTCTGTCCTGAGCATTAATATCAGATAACATTTGCCTTAATTGGATCTCTGGGTCATGTGACAGCAGGATGGTTCGGGTGGTGTTCCTGCACCCTGATCTGGGTATAGGTGGTGCAGAGCGTCTGGTGGTGGATGCAGCTGTAGCGCTACGCTCTCGTGGCTGCAGTGTGCAGATCTGGACAGCCCACTATGACCCCCAGCACTGCTTCTCTGAGACCCTTTCACCTGACCTGCCTGTGATGTGTGTGGGTGACTGGTTGCCCACCAGTGTGTTTGGCTATTTCCATGCTCTGTGTGCATACCTGCGTATGATCTATGTAACTCTCTATCTTGTGTTCTTCAGTGGGGAGGAGTTTGATGTTGTCTTCTGTGATCAGGTAACTACTAATATTAATTACCAATGCAACTAATACTACTATCATTTCCATATATTCATATTTAAACCAATAACATTAAAATGAATACATTAATTAACTTTATCTTCAAGCATGTTTGTATGGGATGTGTCCCAAAGTTCATTTCACTCAAATTGTTATAATATAAATTGTGAAGTTGAAAAATTAGAAGCAGTAGAAAGACAATATAAGCATCACTAATGCTCTTAGACATTTTGCTGTTATCTCCCTCTCTCTATATAACTTTATTATTACAACCATATGGCTATTATCGTTCATAGCTCTCTCTCTCTCTCTCTCTCTCAGGTTTCAGCATGTATTCCCTTTTTGCGTTTGGCACGTCACAGGAAGAAAGTCCTTTTCTACTGTCATTTCCCCGACCAGTTACTGACTCAGCGTCGCTCTGCTCTGAAGCGCCTGTATCGAGGTCCTATTGACTGGTTTGAGGAACTGACCACTGGCATGGCGGACCGCATTTTAGTCAACAGCCAGTTTACTGCGGGAGTCTTCCAACAGACCTTCCCCAAACTGGCCAAGATCCACACCGACGTCCTGTATCCCTCACTGAACTCAGCAGCTTTTGATAGTGAAGTAGAGAGCCTTAGTGGGCTGATTCCTGAGGGGCGGAGCTTCCTCTTTTTATCAATCAACCGTTACGAAAGGAAGAAGAACCTGCCATTGGCTCTGCAGGCGTTAGCAGCACTGAAGGAGCTTCTGTCAGCAGGAGAGTGGGAGCGGATACACCTTGTTATGGCGGGCGGTTATGATGAGCGTGTGGCTGAGAACGTAGAGCACTACCAAGAGCTGCGCTCACTAGCGACCTCTCTTGGCCTGGAGGACCGCGTCACCTTTCTGCGCTCTTTCACAGACAAACAAAAATTGTCCCTGCTGCACAGTAGCACTTGTGTACTGTACACCCCCAGCAATGAGCATTTTGGCATTGTACCTGTAGAAGCCATGTACATGTGTTGCCCTGTTATTGCAGTCAACTCTGGTGGACCGCTAGAGTCTGTGGCTCATGGGGAAACAGGCTTCCTGTGTGATCCCACCCCCAAGCTGTTCTCTGAGGCCATGCAGAAGTTTATTACAGACCCTAAGCTCAAGCAGCGCATGGGACAGGCAGGCAGAGAAAGAGTCCAACAGCGATTCTCTTTGCAGGCCTTTACTGAACAGCTATACAGTCATATCACCCAACTTACCCAATAACAGTATGACATCATAAAGGACACTTTGCTTTTGACCAGCACACAGGTGCATTCTGCCAGTCCTGTTGCCATGGAGAAACTAATGAAAGTATGTAGTCTCTAATGAATGAAAGAGCAGCAGGGGTATTTGGACTTAACCTGACTTAAGAGTGCAGCCAAGAGGACAATACCAGCCTTGGTCCAGACTGCACAAGTATGTGAAGAACTCTTTCGACCCAGAGGTTAATGAGTTATCACGTGCTGGTTACATTGATCAAGCATCACACAGCAAGCTTGAAAACTGTGTATGTGTGTATTTTTCTGCCAAAGGATCATTAGAGAGTTTCTCCAGCAGAAATTGATTGATACGTTTTCTCTGCCCTGCTCTGTTCTGCAGTGTCTCCTCTTTTGTTCAATGATAACAGAGTTATTTTAGCCTCAAACTAAAGAGGCTTATAACAAGTTACTGTGTGTGGACTAAAGAGAAAGTTTTCCTAAGACACTGAAGGTCACATGCTGTATTGGGTTTGAGGTTGTTACTGGCTCTGTTTGTCTCTTCGTAGAGGAACTGCTATTGATATGAGACCAAAGCCCTAAATAAATGAGATGCTGTATTGTGTTTGTATTGTTTGTCATTGTCTATTAAAGCTTTTATTTTAGGATACATTGTAATAATAGAAAACAGACTGTTTACCATTCCAGAATTTTTAGAACAGATCCCTGTTATGAAATTGTCATATTTCATTTGGTTTATAGTATCGTATTATGAGCAGCTTGGTGTTTAAAATACAAAGGCTCAGATGTAAACTATTTAATACAAATGTATTATTTTCTCATATTAAATATCCTGTACAGGACTTTCCACATGTGTGTGATCTGTCCACACAAACCAAACTCCACATATCTGCACATTACCTTAGTGGTGAGTGTATTCACTAAATTAATGGGGGAGGGGCGTGGGGGGGGTTTAAATAGGCTTTAATTCTGTAAAACAGACGGTCAGATGTATTACCTCACTAGTGTCACATCCGTTTTGTTGGCAGTTTGGGAGCAGTTTTTGTTGCATTTCCTCATTAACACTCAATGTGTAAAGATGAGCAGCTTATTTTTAGCCGTGCACTGATTGGGTTTTAATCATGCATAAAAACACGGGTGATGGGCCAGCAAATGTAAATCAAGCAGGTACAATAACAAGGTCAGAAAGCATAACCTTCACAGAGTTGATCTTCTCGCCAACACTTCTGTGCTAAAGAAATTGCGTACAATCGTTGAATGGTGGAATGGAAGATTTTATTATTGCTGTGCAAATTTAATGGACATGGTCTGTAATTAATTGTTAATATTTTATAAATCAATAGTGCAGAATAAGTGTAACAATAATAACAAAATCAATTTAACACTGAGAAATACATTATCTTCAAACTAGCATTTACATTTAGTTGCTGTAACACTTTGCTCTAAAAGATTGTTTGGAAGACACATCATTTTATTTTTTAGTTGATTATTAACTTACTAGTGCTAAATCTCAGTAATAGTTATTAACTTATAAAGTGGCATAGTGTAAAAACATTTTTAATATTATCCCCAAATGATATACACTGATGCACATGCAGACTGGAATATCTCCACTGTTTTGTTTGACATATTAGTTCACAACTATTTATATTCATAGCCTGTCTTTCATTGTTTTCTTACATGAAATGCTTGCAAATTGTGACTTTAAATTTTACGACTTCAATAAAATATTCCACCACATTAGCATATATCTGGCCAAACTTATTGGTGCACTGTGAGGATGAGCTTTAATTTACATTTGAGGTATAAAACAAATAAAAATCATGCACAGTTTTTTTTTTAATAGCGATCAATAATATCTCTCAGTGGCAAGTTATGAGCAAAATGATGGCCTCCATAAAACCAGCTATTTATCACCAAAGAAACATTATGTGTCAAATTTAAAACAGTTCTATGAGGAAGCTTAGCTTGCTTTGCATGTTTACTATTTGATTGCTAAATTTGATTTCTGTTTTTAAGATCATGTAGTTAAAGACTATTCATTCATAATTATGGACAATGGTTTTTGTATTGTTTTTAGGACAAACTGATTTTGCATACCATCGTGGTTTTGAATATTACTTGGACGTAGATCTCAACAACATTTAAATATTGACCCAGACTAAAATGCAAGATCTTTAACCAACCTTTTCATTTTTACATCCCTGTCCAGGTATTTACAGCATGTTTTGGTGCTCCTGAAAATGTTGTGGTTGTGTCTGACAGGAATGCTGTGAGAAGACTGTGTGTGCGGTTTGAGGTGGAGAATGTGAGATGATGTTTATTGCCCTCAGTGATCCTGGCTGGTTTCCAGCCCTCAGCTGGCCCTTAATCAGCGAGCTGTCACTCAACCAGGAGTGACACCTCGCATATTCAGCGGTCACCTGGGACCTCCGATTAGATGCTCAGCTACCCCCATCCGCCCTCCTCAGGCACAAAACATCTCCCTCAGAGACAACCACATGCACATTGCAAATCTACTTTCATCCAACCCTAATCAACACACACTCGTGCCTCTGACGGTTTTCGTCTGTCCCTCTACTATCAGTCTAAAAACTGCTTTAAGCCAATAGAAAGCATAAGTGTTTGTTGGAATTGTTTGAGTTTGTGTGTGTACAGTAAATATTTTTAATTTGTGTGTACAGAGGGCTGTTGTAATCAGGAGGACCAATCGTGTGAGGCTGGCAGCGGTTGGCAGCGTGACAGTGATGCCAGCGAGCCCTCGGCCCAGCTGGAGATCAGCGCTCACCTGAGGAGGGGTCGCGTCAATCACCCCTCCCCTCCCGCTTCCCCCCGCACCCCCGACACTGCCTATTTACCCTCAAACAAAAGCGACGAAAGCAGCGCGTGTGTGAAAGAGTGCGTGTGGCGATGGCAGAATAGATTGAGCTGTCAGAGCAGTTGCTCGAGGGAAGATTAATAACCAACACAAACAATAACGTTCCTGCCATCACCATAAATATGCTAATGACCGTTATCAATACAGCAGCTAATGGAAGCGCTGGAATTACAGAGAGGGCCAAAAGAGAGGGCATGAGGGCCAGCCATTTATTCAGAGACTGGTCTGATAAACCCAACGCACGGTGTCTCAATAAAGCACCCACCCTTAAAAGCTCAGCTCACGAGTAAAGACAACACCTCACTGTGTGTGTGCACGGGCCTGTGTGTGCACGGTGAAGCAGTAAAAGAAATATGCATGCCAAGGATTTAATTAAGAGTCAACAGGGCGAGCTGTTGGGCTGAGAGGGAGAAAATTATGTGTTGAGATAATGATAGTATAGATCATTGATTTCTATTAGTATTTGAGCATCTGTTTTAAAAACTCCAAAAAGAGATAACATGGCAAACTTGTGGTCGTCTATGAATTAGGGTGTGTTAAGGCCCTTTCACACCAGACACAATGCATTCACACCAAAGGTGGAGATGGTATTTCATTGAGATTAATGCAGGCTGGGTGGTGTGGAAATTTCAGTATGCCTTAATTTTAAAAATACACATTTGCCTGTATATTTTTTCACAGAACTCTCTTACAGACTAACTGGCCTTGGCCATGTCCAGAGTTTAGATGATGAAAGTAGCCAACGATGTGTGTGTTTGGTGAATGTGTACATTAAAGCCTTTAGTTATAACAGAAGTGCAGATTGGGCTAATAAGATCACTGGAGACTATATAAGAAGCAAAGACTTACCCTAAAAATAACACTTAACTTTGTGTAAAATCGTGAGTGATCCCTTTTAAATCAGATTATTGAATTTTTTACTGTGTTTCAAATGTTAGTTCCTATTTAATATGAATATATGGTTATATGGCTACATAAAACTGGGCTGCCTGTGTAATTAATAAAATAACAGTTGTGTCTAGAGAATTATGGTTGAGGGATGGGGAAGGAGAATTATGGGCCAGTTAAATGAAACACGTTAACAAGTTCCAGAGGTGTGAATTAAGCACACGCTGGTGACTCTTAAACAGTCTGTAATTGCTAATTGGCTCATTACTGATCTGTAATGGTTAATTGTGTTGTTGCAAATGGCCAGCTATCACTCAGATTCCCTTGAGAGTGATGAAGGTCATAAGATTATAATGACTCAAAAGCAAATAACACAGTTTACAGCTATTGTGAATGTGATTGTGTGGTTACTGAAAAGATGCTGCCATTAAAGAATAGACTTTATAAGTCTTTATATGGGGCCACATTCGGAAAGAAAGAGACTTTTCTTTGCAGATGTTTTATCCAAAGCAACTTACAGGGCATTAAATCCATACATTTGATCTATAGGACTGCTTCCTGGGAATCAAACCCACAACCTTTTGCACTGGTAGCACAATTCTCTACCGGTTCGGCTATAGGAACGCTTTGATTGTAAGCAACCGGAAACTGTAGTTTATTTTAAATGATACATTGAGTGGACTAGTCACTGGTCCCCAATGCCTTGTCAACTGATCAAATATTACATGTAATCTCTTAAATGAAACCTGTATGCTCTGTAACTGTAAAAAAAATTAATTTTTTCAGTGAAATTTATTAGTGTAACAGAACGCCCTCAACATCATCTTTTTATACAATACAATTTATACATAATTTTATACAATAATTTTATTCAAGTTTTCAGTTAAACAACGGAAATCTAAGGTTGGGAAGTTTTGCATGTTATTAAGTTATTTACCACACAGTTTAAACTAAAGGAGAGCCCAAACTGATGTGGAGGGGAGCAAATAGAAATAAAGGAGACTGGACAAATTTAAGAGAGAAAAAGCAACTACACAGAGAGAAAGGCCCCTTAGTACATCAGAAACTAAAGCCACTTCTAAATCCTTCGACACTGTCCTCACCCTGTTGCTTGCAGACCTATTGAGGGCCGATGTTGTCAGCTGTCAGTTTCGATATATGAGCTCTGGGCATGGAGCTCATAACACCAGTCTCTGGAGGTGTGAGTGTGTGTATACCTGCAGGTGTGAGGGTATCTCCTGGGTGATTTTCACTAGCTTAACCTGCAGTGGGGTTGTAATTAACTGGGGCTAATTATTGGCAGGCAGGGGTTAGGACGCTTATGAGAGATCCCTATGCTGGCTATGCAGATAATCACAGCTTAGAGGCCTGTCGGAGGCTAAATGTGTCTACGTGTGTGTGGACATGAGATTCAAGAAAAGCAGCGAAATACATTGATTGATGTACGTAAGCATATAGCCCCATCTAGCTACATTTTAATTAGGAATTCTACAATCTCTCCATGTTCATTTTGCTTAGACTGTGAAAGCTAAGATAAAATTTGCCCGCTAACGTGCTAATAATTTTAAATATCACATTCTTTCTCTGAATGTCTATAATACATTTGACAGAACACAGCAGCTGTTGAGCTGAATTGATTCCATCTCTTAATCACCATCCTTCCATTTCCTGTCATCCGAACAGACGCATAACATATTCAATTAGCAACTGAACCCCGGCCAGCAATCTATATCAGACGGAGAAGAGGCGAGAAAGAAAGGTGGAGGGAGGGGAGAACACAGGGGAAATCACTCCTCGCTGCAGCACCACAGACATCTGCACCATGATCCACAGAGGAGCTCCTGAGATACTGAGGGTCAATACTGAGAGGTCAAGCAGGACAAAGACACTTGGATGTGTCATTTCCTCCCATAATCCCATTGTTCCAACTCCTCATCTCTTCTCCTCCTTTCTATTCTCTATTCACTTCTCTTCTTCTCTACTTGGTCACTTCTTCTCTCCTCTATTCTCTTCTCCTCTATTCTATTCTCTTTCTTCTCTTCTCCTCTCCTTTGGTCACCTCTTCTCTCCTCTATTCTCTTCTCCTCTATTCTATTCTTTGTTCTCCTTTCTATTCTCTATTCTCTTCTTCTCTTGTCTTCCCGTTCTTCACCTCTTTCTTCTACTCTCCTCTATTCTCTTCTCATTTCCTCGCCTTTCTTCACTTATTTTTTCTTCTCCATCTTCTCCATTCTCTTCTCTTTTTCTTCTCTTCTCCTTTCTTAATTTTTTTCTTTTATAAACTTCTTGTTTCTTTTATCTTCTTTACTATTCTTCTCTCTTGCCTTTCCACTATTCTCCTCTTCTTCCTTCTCCTTTTTCTCTATTCTCTTCTTCTTTTTGCTCTATTCTTTCCTCTCTTCTCCTCTCTTCTCTTTCTATCCTCTTTCTAAGATAATGAGGTTTAATGTGACACACAGCAGTATAAATCTATAAAGCTGCATAAGCTATATTTTGTATCCGCAGTGGAACGTTGTACAGTGTGCATGTATTAATTAAGAGTTATTATGCGGTGCGTTATGTATTCATCACATTTTATATGTACCAATTACTGCAGGAACTGCAGGTTATTTTCATATCTACATCAATTACATTAACAAACACACTGGCAGTAGATTATTTACGCATGTATGTGCGACTGTTTGTGTGTGTGTATCATAATAATGATAACCTCATCAGTGTCTGTGATTACAGTAATGATGTTAGTACAGATATTCACTGGTCTCTCATTAAGAGAATCTGTCCACAGGGCAAAGCAGAGGAGCGTATGTCTGCAAGCCTAATATATCAAAACCACATGCAGCCACACACTGCGTACACACAGACTGCAGTTTACTGCTGGCTACATGCTATCATTAGAGAAAAATAAGGTCCAGTAACAAAAACAGTAATAAAAAATAATTATATCTGATATTTATTTACTATATATTGCATTTCATTCATATTATTTCCTCTTGTTTTATTTCTGTATAACCTTATGTTGTTTAAAGAATAATGTTTAGGCTTCAATGTTTATGTAGGACATAAATCCTCCCCTGTTATAAATAATAATTAGCATCTTACAGAGAATGTTCTCAGAACCTTGTAGTAACGTTAATAGAACTTTTAGAATGTTACATATCACATATATCAAAAAGTGTTATTTTTAAGTTGTTAGTGGAAAGAACTTAAACTAGTTAACTAGTTAGTTAAAGAACTTGAATAACAATTATAACCAAACAGTAGCATTGATACAATGTTTAAAAAACATTCATTATTTTTGAACATTCCTGGAACGTTCAAAAATAACAAAATAACTTTTTTGTTATCCAATGGAAACGTTAGGGAAACATTCTTATAACCAAAAATTGTTGGCTGGGTTCTCTTCACAGGTTAGAAACTTGGTTCCCTTGAAGGCTTTCAAGAAAGAATGAAGACACTGATATGTTTTTCATTCATCAACTCATTTCCTGCTTCCTGCTCACTCTTGATTGGTTGGTAGAAATGTTAACAGGTAGGTAACTAAATTTACATATCAGAAAGAAACTCTAATAAGGAAAAGGAAATAAACTGGATCTAGGCTGATCCCGACAAAGCTTTCATTATGAGGTAATGAAAATGATCTTCTGCCATCCACACATTTCATTATGTTTATTCTTCTTCAGACAGCTCTGTACTTTACTCATCTGTCATTATCTTTCTTGTCTGGGGAGGTCTGAAAAGAGTGTTGCTTGCACCACAAGAAAAAAACAATTTGTATGTTGTTGGCATGTATTTGGCATGTTATGTATCTTGACACATGGCATCCCTGAACAAGGGTTGCTGATTGATCTGTTTGTGTACCTGCAGACATACTAATTACCCATGTAAGAGTTGTAGCAAACAACACATTGACAAACTGCTCTTGTTCTGCTCTTAAAACATTTATTTGGTTAGATTTTGGTATTTTGCATAGATGACAAAGTCATGACAATGTTTGATTTGTGATGAGTTGTTTCTAAATGATAAATTAGAGTTTTTTTTTTTACCAGTAATCAAAAAGGACCGAAAATGTCATGGAAAAGTACTGGAAACTCATTGGTCAAATATTGTGGGAACCCTGGTTATTAGATACATTAGAGGAGATCACCAAGACTTCTTATTGTCCCCTCCCATCATCCCTTTTCGTTCATCCTGAAGGCATTGGAGAGTGATTGACAACCCTTGCCATAATCCACAAACTGCTATCATCGGTTAGCGATAGCCGTTGCGGGTTACCATGGTAAATGACCTAAACTGGGTAGTTTGATCGAGTTAGCGCTAATTCTCGTTTAATGACACTATTGATTGGAACATGCGGATGTTTGTGTTCTAACGGCCTCTGTCAAACCAATCAGATTAGCTAAGTACACCTGTATAACCGCTGAAACAAATACAGCAAAGCAAACAGATTGACAGAGAGATTACATGAAAGACAGAGGCAAAGAGAAACGCTGCCAATATTTCAGGATCAAATAGCAATCAAGCAACAGTCAGACAGAAAGAAGATATCTGTGACCAGACTCCAAATAAGCTTTGGAGGTGGAGAGACCCAGAATTGAAAACAAGCATCAGAAGGCTCACAAGTGCTCACCCTTTATCTCTATTTGCTCAAACAAAGAAATTAAGATCAGTCTTGTTGGTGCACACACACACACACACACACACAAGGCTCAATCTATCACCACAACACAGTCCTATGGGAGACAGAACTTAACACATCCGACCATCAGCAGATTAATGGGCTAACACCAAGCACGTGCCCATAATGTGCTCCCAGGGACAACAGAGACTCAGAGAGATTAGGCTCCACCAGACAGTGCTGTAACACAAACGTCTATCGATCCTTCTGTGTGCATGTGTGTGTGTGTGTGTCTGTGTGTGTGCGCATGTGTGTGTGTGTGTGCTAGACACAAAGTAAGAGAAAGAGTGATGGCTCTGTCACTACTGTTTGCTCTGCTGTCATTATGAAAGGACTGTTGACAAGTTAAAATGAAGCCTCACACACGTTCTCTCAGGATTAATAGGGCTCTTTTTCCTTCTGTCAATAACCATGAAGTGTTTCAGTGTGTGTGTGTGTGT
>JAZGTK010006493.1:0-20743 GCA_036877625.1 Ambastaia sidthimunki | reverse complement strand
TGGGGTCTTCCACCAGCCGAGCTACTGCCATTAAGATGAATGGGAATGCTAATGGATAACTTTTTCCAGCCATTACAGAACTGTTTGTTTTACAATTTTAGTGCCGTCAGGGAGACAAGTGTGATTTTTCAGGACACTCATTTCTGTGCTTTTTGTCAAGTACAAGGGACATTTTATGTGTGGAATTCCAAAAAAATATATGGCATGTCTTTAAGGCCTAGTTTTTAAAGTGTATTCCTAACTGCCTGTTCTGATATTTTCCATTAATGAGAATCGTGTGGTTTTGTAAGGGCTTTGGTAAGAAAGGCTAAAAGCATCAATAAAACGCAAATAAGCAAACATATTTGTCAATAATTTTTTTCAGTACATATATAAACAATTTCTTTATTTCAGGCATCATTTGTAACATATTTAGAGATTTTCTTAACGTAAACAAAGAAAGCAAATGACTGGATAGCTTTTTATCTGCATCTGTTTTAAGTCATGCACTGATTGTTTTTCTCTGCTCATAATGTTCATATTACTGTGTCTTTTTCAAAGGTAGACAATGTAACTGCTTTGGTGTGGTGGGGTAACAAATTGAAAAACTTGAGGATGCATGCTTTTGTTTGTAGCAAAATCTGCACATTTATATTTAAACATTGGACACTCTACCAATTTACCATTTCACTGGTCTTCTGACCTTCGTCTTCTGACTGTTTCTTAAAGCATCTGGGTATCAAACACAAAATTCAATCATAGTTTCCTTCTACACCAAGGGACAGTTAGGGTCAGTAGAGACCAAAAATTATAAGTAGGTCAAGCTTAGATCCCTTATTTTCACACCAGAATGCTGTAATAATTCTTGATTAACCAGCTGTTGAGTGTAACGGCAGCTGAATATGAAGCAGGCCTCTCCGGTAATGGTCACTGCACAAATATGCTTACTCAGACCTCAATGTCTATTCACCAAGCCCCTGGGGAAGGGGCGAACTGCTCTTGTGATTGCACTAATGGCCTGATTAGAGGCAACGTCTTTCCATGGAAATAAGAATCAAATTAGAGGGAATCTGCTGCAGAGGTAAAAGACTTAATTGAAGTGATATTTTGTGATATACTACAACTGTGTCTTTTCCAAGTTGAAAGATTAGCTACTTTGAAGAATAGAGTAGAAGTTTTATTTATGATTAACAGCTGTAACTGTCAAAATGTGTCAAAATAAGGCACCTTCCTAAACGTTCAACTCTTATCTTGTGTAATAAATGCTGTACTGCCAGCTTTTACTTAAGCCTTATGTGTACCAGATTTCTTTAGTCACATATAACTCTGTTTTGTGTTTTTTAAATTGCTTTGACTTCACTTCACAAACTAATCTGCAGAATTTTACAGAAAACCATGCGCCCATTTATGACACAAAACATTTATCTTCTTGTTTGTGAGCACAGGCATCATAATTTTTGCCTGTGAAACAAGATTAAGCTGTATGGCATTAAAACTACAGAAATGTAAACATATTTCCAATATTTACAAATGCATGTCAATAGATGCCCAAAAACAAAATCTTTCACACTTACAAATTTTACGTAGTACTATAAATATTATAATTACGTAAATACTATAGTAAATACAATAACCACAAAATAATTACACCAAAAAAACATGGATATAAATACAGAACACCGTGAACACAATATAACATGTAACCAACATCTTTACATCATGATTTGATAATTCATTGTAAATTTCCCAGTTCCCAGCTGTCATTCCTTGTATAAGCCCCATAAAAGCCCCTCAGTCCTTGACACACTGACATACTCAATAGGCACCAGCAGACAAGTGAGTCATGCCCTGGCAGAAGTCAAGTGTATTCTGGCATAGTTTCCAGGAGATGTCTTTGCTTTGAGAGAGGAAACATAAAACTGAAGCTCATGGCTGAAAGACAACTCAAAGATTTATCATACCATCAGCACATAGCAAGTTTAAGCACAGCCTTAGGCCTTCCTATAAACCCATCTTTCTGTTGGGGGCAGTTTCCTAATGTCAGACATTTCCAGGTCAGTGATAACAGCCTAATTTCATTTCTTAACACATGTACATGTAAAGGACAAAGTGTAATATAAATATTTTGTGTATTAATTGGGTAATTTGGTTTTGATTGCTCAGTTAACTAAATTATTAGCTTATTAACATATAAATTATTTTATTAACGTAGTCTACTGTATTAGCAGACTGTTAACACTTTATTCGAATGGTTCGCCAGCAGATATTCTATTGAATTTAAGTAACCTTGTAAGTACATGTCAGCTTATTCTACTAACCCTAGCAATAACCATAACTGAACAGCCTTTTAATACTCTAATGAGTATAGCGTAGTGGCAAAGTTGCTTACAGGTAGTAAACCTATAGGTGGTCTAAAGAGTCTATTGAAATAAAGTGTAACCATATCGGGTATATACAAATTGTATTATAGGTATTTCAAATATGTTATAAACATATATCTGTTTAAATCCAGAGGAAGAAAATGTGTGATAACATGTTGTCTTATATGTAACATATATGTCAATATCACTCCTAATGCAGGGCATTAAAGGCATATACTGTATGTCATATATTACATTTTCATATGGGTGTTGTCTTATGGGAGACATGATGAAGTAGACAAAAAAGTGAAACAGACATTTTTAACTACTCACTAGTTCTTTGTGTACATGAAATGTAAAACGAGATAGCAGTAAAGTTTTTGTTGTTTAGTACTAATGACATGCTAATCCCATGAACTCTGTGTAACTCTTTGACATTAAGATTTGGATGGTCTCTCTTAAAGGGCAAGCCTTGTCATCAACCTGTTATTAGTGTCACACAGATAAACTGACATTAGTTCATTATCTCTTTTTCTTTGAAGTGTGAGCAAGGACACCGTATCATAGCCTCTTCTGCTGCAGTTTCAAACAACAAGACCTCCAATAAGCAACATAAAAACAGCTGCAATGATTTATCTGTACTTGTCTATCCTTTTTTCCTACAACTAATGACAGTGTCTTGTTTAGAGACAGACTGGTCTGTGCCATGAGGCTAACTGGAAAAGTTTTTAAAAGTTTATTTATATGTCTCTTATTATTTATTATTATTATTTATTTATTGTTATTAATTATATTATTATCATTATGCATGTAAATATTATGTTTATTTTTCTGATATTGTATTATATGGTATTATATTTTATTTCCCTCTATTACTGTATATTCTGGACAATTGTTAGTAAGACATTTAGAGTCTTGCTTTCCTGCTCATAAAACAATGTTATCATTCCAAAGGCATAATATTTAGTATAAAACACTGAATCTCTGAAAATATATGTCTAACTCAATGTCTGTCACAGGAAGTCTGCATGTACCACGTGTGAATGTATGTGAATGTATTGCATGTACGCTCTGTATGTTTTATCTAACCATTTAAATATCATCATATGATCTATGCTATTGAGCAATGAAACCCATATCACATATTTGTAATTTAATAACTCCTATAGGATCCCTCCCTCAGCTGTGTGTGGATCCTGACAGGGTCTCTTAAAATCTTTTTTCCACACTCAAGTCTTTCACTACATTCCTCCAAAGAAGTCCATGTGGATTTGTTTAGAGGTAAATCTGTTAAAATTCCTAATGCTTGCAGCTACCTTTTGAAAACACCTTGTCCTCTCGAAACATATTGTGCATTAATTTGATATCAATCTTTACGATGCAAGTACACACACAAAACTGGGGTTGTGGATTTAGTCACTTGGGAAATATGAATTCAAACTTATTTTCTTGTGTAAACATTTAGCAGTCGGAACACTAATGTATTACTAGACCATAACCGGTACACCCTAGCCATGACTAAGTTGTTTCCAAAATATTTCAGTCAAATTCAGGATTTAACAGTATTTCCATTCTGGAAGGTCAAATACCAATAAGCCATTTCATGTTTCAATGACTCTGTCTTAGATTTATTTTTGTTTTGATTCTCTAGGAACTCCGAGATCTAACTGGCAGCACAGGGCGTAAAGGCTAGACAACTATTCTTTGTATTTGGATGTGGTTGTTTTTGAAAGGCATATCTTTGAATGTGTTGCCCAGCTGCTGAGTTAATTATGTAAGCAGGTTTGTGTTTTAGTCAATACCATTGCTACAGGTAGTTGTTATATAATCCTGTACATACAGTAGATATTTTCCTTTTTGTGTTTAGCATCTGTTTGCAATCTGTGCCAGATATGTTAAGAAATGTTACACTGTCTAATCTGAGGTTTTTTGGATAAATCTGATTTATCTCTTTTACTTAAAAGGTCATCCAAGTCTCAACATTTGCATCAACAAAAATTTGCAAAAAACTGTTTATATTGTTGTTAAAAGATTCTGTTTAATTTTTTTTTATTTTATATATTATTTATATTGTCTTTACAACCATGCTTAGGTTTTTTTTAGTTAGGATTTTTCTAAGCTACTCTCTCAAAAGCGGCAGCCCTGAAAGAAAGGTATTCATTAACGTGACATTCCACAGATGGTGTTCATTAAATAGTTTTAATCAGAATACTCAGGTTCAGCTTCCATCTCTAAGGACTGAATAAATTTGTGAGAAGGGAAAACCTTTTTACAGGAAACAAACTATTAAAAGGCCTTGATAAGACTGGCTATAGCTCATATCTATATGATTCTCTGATACCCTATTATTTGAACCTGAAAAAATAAAGAATTTGTCAGGGCACTTTTGATTTAGTGTTTAGAATATCAAGTAGTTTCTACATACCTCTGCTATGATTTCTCGATTTTTTTCATTTACTGTCATTTCATATCAAAATAATCTAGGCCAGGTGTTGTGTTGCTGCTGACAACATGTGATTTAGCTGCTGCAGGAGGCAGTTTTTTGATAACCGAAATGCATTTGTCAGCAAACTCATAAATATTGAACCAAACATTAGATATTTTTGTGGAGCAAACACGTCTATGTGGTGTAACTGTGGCCACAGTTGTTTACTATTATTTCTTAAAAAAATGAAGCAAATCAGTTTTTAAAACATTTTTAATTTGTAAAAAATGTTACTTAAATATTAAAATACAAAAATTGTAAACAGAGTGGCTCTGTAGTGCTTTCAAAACATTGATCTGTTTGTTTAAGTGTCCCAGCTTGGGGCGTACCAATGGCAGATGGGGGAGTGTTGAAAATACCCTTATTCTTGCAATTCTGTTGCTAGTAGCACAAAAATATTTTGCCGCTAGTAGCATAGAAAAGAAAACTTCATTTTTAAAGTTTCCCTATTTTCTAACCAGCTTCCAGTCTGAGGTAGGACATGTACAGGTACTGTATGTCATCCTTGTCTGGATTCTAGCAATAGCGTGGAGGCCTTTGGGATCTCAAGATCTGCAGCACAAAGGCTATGTGAGAATTCAGGAAAATAGCCTATAAACCTGCATGCTACAGTTTAGTACTGACACATATAAAAACCATATAATGTGCTCTATAGTGAAATGCCAAAAGCAAATACAGCAAAGGCTGAATAGCATGACAGATATATGTCTTGTCAGTGCTTGCCTCAGACATGCCCTTTAAATGTCCATCACCGCTTTTTATTAAAGTTGAGATAAGGCTGGAAATATTTCCAGTCTCGTGGTAATAACAGATCTGATGATTCATTTCAGGCTAACTCAAAGTTTGCCTTGTTTTCTTTAATAAAAATCAATGTGATAATACCTCCCTTTATTGGAAACTATGACATTGTAAATCATTGCTACTTCATCCATTCTAAGACCATTTGTCTTCCAGTTATCATTGTAACATATGACTAGTCCACCAATGAAAATAAACAGGGCTTCATTGTCTGGGAAACATTGTTTATTAGTACTCAGTTGTATTCTGTAGGTCATTCTTGGGTCAGATGGTTGAACATCCAATATGTAGAAGGGAAGTCTTTCCCTTTCAATGGAAGAAGCTGATCCAGGACCAGCATAAATATGGGATTGCCACTATTTGATTAATAGAGAGGAAAATGAAGAACACATTTCAGGACAAAAAAGGACAAAAAAATAGAAATTATACAGCTGGTAAAAATTGTTAGGCACTGAGTTTAAAGGAAGGTGCAGTATTTCACATCTGCCATGGGTGTTGTGGGTAATGTTTGAGAGAATTTGTCCAAAAATATATATTTTTCATTTTAAAAATGACAGAGAACAAAAACAAGTAATGTTAACCTGATAATTAGAAATAATTTAAAAATGACTTTTTTACATATCACAATATGCTTGCCTAATCAGAAAGAAAAATAAATATACCAGAATGAACATGGTCAATTTTTTCTTACGTTATATAATGTGATCTCAACTGTCTGGAGCAAAGCTTTCCCTACACCTGAAAGGTATTTGTAATGAGATTGTGCATGCACTACATCTTTAGGTCATTTCCCTGTCAGAGGAAAGCACAGGGAACACATGCTGTCCAGGTGGACAGGGCCTGCATTGCATAGCTTTATTGTTAAATGGTAGTTACATTCACTTTCAAAACAGTGTCTGGAAAACAGGTGCAACATCCATGCCTCCACCACTACAGAAAAATATTAGCAGTTCAATATAGGGTTGTTGTGAAATTGCATCTTCACCCTTTAATGATATTTTAAACTCATCCTAATCCTTACAGTCTTGTCAGGTTATGACCTAACAATTGTTGTTGATATTACACAGATATTACAAAACTTACAAAACCGCATTAATAGGCACTCTATAAAAAAATTTATTAAAACTGTGTCAACAAATAAAAGAATTATGAAAGTCTTTAATGCAGTAGTAACAAAAATGTTGGAACAAATGTTTAATAATATTAGGGCCATTGCTTAAATAATTGTGTCCCAGCACAAAGAATGGATGAGCTAACCCTCCCCCAAATCAAATATTGGGTTTACCCTATCAGAACTGTTGTATCGTAATGTATTATGTACGATTTACACTCATTATCAGTTTATTTCTATTTATTTTTCTAAGGGTTTCATTGTAAATATCCCTAATCCTTTTTTATGTACCTGATGAAGGCTAGGAAGCCAAAACACAAGTGCTGTTTGATTCTCTTTGTTTCTTTTGGTTAATTTTCTCCATGCACCTTGTGAGTGGGTAAAACCTTCATGTCTAAGTGTCAGTGGATCTAGTGTGGCCTGCTCATTTGCACTGTGTTGAGTCTCAAAGGCAATAGAGAATGAATTCACAACTCTGTGCCAGGTGCATGATTCCAGTTCATCTGACCATAGCAGATGTGTTAAAGACCATTTAGCCTAACTGTGATTGTACTGCTTGAACTTTGCACCTGAATCTCCACATATTTTATACACCAGTGCGAGACAAAGTAATTTCCCTTTCTTTATGTGAGGACAGTTTTTCAACCACTCTTTTCAGGGGCTGTTAAAAAATTTTGACTTTAGGTTCTGGAAATGTCTTTAACAGCCATTTTGTCGTTAACAGTCAGGCAATCAAAAAATAATTAGCTAAAAAGCTCTTTAAAGAATTAAGAATGGGCCTGCAGAGAAAATGTCACCATAAAGTTTTAAAAAAGCCTATTGTTATTACCTTTTACCTTTGTCTTTATTCTGATTAATGAATTGAATGTCTATATTAACCTTTCGAGACTTTTTATTTTAGTTTATATTGTAGCTTTAAATTTATATCTCAACACTTACAGACTTATATAGCAGACATTGTTTCTATTTGTCTATTCTTTCTCTTGGGTTTTGCAAAGAGAAGTATTGCAGGTGATTAAATTATTTGAGTACCTTTTTAATGTGGGTCTGTTTCTCTTTTTATATATTATGGTCACATATCCTTCATTGAATAATAAAAATGTTATGCTATAGTTATTAAAACATCCATGAATAAAGAATGAGGAGCAAACTGTTTTGATGGGTGAATTTGTGTTTATTATTTCTGTTTGGATTTTGGTTTTATCAATTCAAACAGCCTGGTATGCTAGTTTAGATGTGGCATACAGGCTCGAAAAGGAAATGACAAGGCTTTGAACCCTGTTTTGAACTATTTTAAAAGAGTCTAAAATTTAAAAGCGTGGAATGGAAAAAAGACAGATACTATGAAACAGCTGGTCCTGTTCGTTCCTGTAGATTCTGGTCAAGCTTCCATTGCCCTGATATAACTTTAATCTCGTTGATTTTTTTTCCAGACTGTGCCTCAGCAACCCCTCGTTTAACAGATGATTTTTAGGAAAGCGTGTGAGGTGCTTACGGTCGGTCACTCCCCCGGAGTCCTGGCCACTATGAGCAAACGTGTGCACTCGAGCGCCACCGCAATTTAAGTTCCACTCAGCAAAACGCGTACCGAAACTGCAGGATTCTCCGAGACACTTTTTAAACTAAGTTTTTTGCAATTTATTTATATTGTTTACAATTTCCCTTCTTTCGAATACAAACAGTTGGAATGATATTGGATTAAGAAGAACCCCGGCGAGAAAAAAATATTTTATGAATGTCATTTTCTTTCTACTTTAGCATTAGTTTAGAAGTTGCTGCCTTAAGTTGATGACTATCACACCATCACCTCTGGAGATGTAATTTTGAGGGGTGCTGTGGACCAAAATCATGTCGGATTGTAGTTGGGACAATCTTCTGTTAACAAAGATAAGATAAGGTTTGCTTTTTATTTCAATAAACTGTTCAATGAAATGTGAGTTCAGTATTGCAGGAGCGCCTGGTAATGTTTTAACAGATTTTATTTTTACTGAAAGAATGTATTTATTATGGGTACATCAATCATAACCGGGAAATTAAGAAGATACTAGCTTCTGTATTTAAAATCGTAGTGTGTATGTGTGTACGTATTTGTTACACAGTATTTTGCAATGTCTCGCTGCAACCTTTGCGTTTTTCTACAGTTTAAGACCATTGCAGCTTTAAAGCTGAAGATGGGCCGCTTTTATGCTATTTTTTTCATGATGCTTGTGATGGGAGCACTGCCGGTAGTGGTACGGTGTTGCCCGCGGCCATGTGCATGCCAGCAGCCCGCAGAGGTGCATTGCACGTTCCGCTCCTTACTTACTGTGCCAAGTGGCGTGCCTAGACAGGTGGAGCGAATGAACCTGGGGTAAGACTCTGCCATGTAAAAATTATACGTTCTTTGCTCAACTTTTTTTAAAATAGCACTTCAAAAGACACAAAACTTAATTTTCTGTGAATGTTATGTATCTAGGACAACATAGCATTTTTGAAACTAGAACTAATAGGTATCAGTCATTAGGGCATTTTGCCACTTACCCAAGCGGGTTTAAATATAGGTTAAAGATGCTGTGGATGTTACAACATTTTACACATGCGCTAGAGTACATCTTTGAACAAATGTTCAGGATGTTTCGGCTTTCCCATGCAGGATTATATTGAAACACACAGAAACATTGAAGAGATTTTGAAATTTTATGATGGATTATTTGTTAAACCTCTGTATAAACACCCCACCTTTTTGTACTCAGGTTTAACACTATAAATAGGATAACATATTCATCTTTTGCTGGGCTACGAAAACTTGAGCTTCTTTTGATGCACGGGAATGATGTGCATCAAATTCCCAATGGAACGTTCCGTGACCTCATATCACTTCAGGTGCTGTCAACATTATTTCTTGCAGTTTTTCCTTGAGAAATTATTCTTAATTCATACATATGTACTTCATATATTTAAAGCACAATATTTGCAATTAAAAGTTTTGATTCATACTGTTAATGCAAAACAATAAATAACTATATCCAGTTAAATGTCTCTTTTTCTTCAGATGCTGAAATTAAGCTATAATAAGCTGAAGGTTATTAGCAGAGAAACTCTTATGGGGCTCTGGAGTCTAACTAGACTGCACCTGGATCACAACAGACTTGAGTTCATCCATCCTGATACATTTCAAGGCCTCACCTCTCTTCGAATACTGCAACTGGAGGGCAACCAACTTCAGCAGCTTCACCCAGCCACTTTTTCCACATTCTCCATTCTTGGACACTTCCCAGTGTCCACCCTGAAACAGCTGTACCTGTCTGATAATGTACTAACAACACTGTCACGGAGGATGCTGGCAGGCATGCCTTACCTGGAGAACTTGTTCATGCATGGGAACCCCTGGACTTGTGACTGTCGCATGAGATGGTTCAAAGAGTGGAATACAAATTCACCAGGTCTTTATTGTTGTTGTTAACATCAAAAATAGGATGTTCTTATAACCTTATTAAAATTATCTTCTAAATTAATAAAAATTAAAAGTTGTGATTGCACTCGAAATTATAGAGCAGCGTTGGAATACATTAATAATTGTAAAAGCATTCTGTGAGAAAATATTATTGTAAGGCTTAAATTATATCACAATAAATATCTGTTTATTTCTGAACTTTTTTCAGGTGTGTTGAAATGCAAGAAGGACAGAACATATCCTGAAGGTCAGATATGCCCTATGTGTTCCTCTCCAAAACACCTAAAGAAAAAACTTCAGGAGTTAGAGAACCCCACTTGCAATAGCCCCATTGTCAGCACTCCAAACAGAGCTATTTCCCAAAAGGACACAGAAAGTAATCTCCTGACAACAGATGATTTTCTTCAACCCTTTGGCAATATTTCCCTGGGCCTGTGTGATGAACATGGACATCAAGTAGACCTGGACTGCCTTTTCACTGAGCCCAAAGAGCTGACTAGCATAGGCTGGAACTATGTTAACCAGTATCAGATATCAGCAAACGTAACTCTGACATTAGATTTGAAGTGTCACGTTGACAGGTCAAGCTATGAACAGTTGTGGAGATTAATTGCATATTACAGTGATGTTCCAGCCCACCTTCAAAGGGAAATTATGCTTAACAAGGAACCTTACGTTAGCTTCAGATATCGACAAGATGTTGAAAAGGATGCTCTTTATTATACAGGAGTAAAAGCTAATGTAGCAGCTGAGCCACCATGGTTAATGCAGTCATCAATGGACCTCCAGCTGAACAGACTTCAGTCTACAAGTAAAAGTGTTAGACTCATTCTCAGCACCCATCTGAGAGAAGTTGTGGAGACTGAATCTATAAGACAGCAAAAAAGGGGGTGGGCTTTAATTGAGTCCAAAAATGACACTAGAACAATGCAGGCTACTGTGGTGGGACGTTCTGTTGAGATGAGCTGTGCCATACAAAGCTCAGGGAACCAGTCAGTTAAATGGATGCTCCCTGATGGCTCTACATTAAATACACCATATAGCAGTGGTGATAACAGGCTTTCCGCATCAAGTTCTGGGCTGCTTGAAATTAAGTCTGTGGATCATTCTGATTCAGGGGTGTACTATTGTATTGCAAAGGTTTCAAATGACCTCAGTGTCCTCCCTCTTCGGCTGACAGTGGAGGAATCCTCTAGCCCACCACCTGGAGGGGACAGAGTAACAGAGCCATTTACAGGATTCACAGGTGGGCTTGTTTCTATTCCATGTGTTGCTACTGCATCCCCTGATGCTGATATACACTGGATTCTTCCTGACGCCAGCATTGTAAACAAGTGGCTAAACATTTCTAGGACACTTGTGGCTTCAAATGGAACTCTGATTATTCAACACAGTCAGCTTTCAGACAGTGGATACTATAAGTGTGTAGCAGGAAACCAGCATGGGACAGATACTTTGGTGACAAAAGTGATAATAACAAGGCCACCAGGTATACTTCCCATGAGGAAGTACTTCAGCAGACCTCAACCCGCTGAGGGAGTTTCAACCAAAATAAAAGTTCCCATGACTAACGATGTAGAATCATCTGGAGATAATGAACCAGAAGAGCTGTTGCAGAGACCCCTTCCTAGGCGCGTGGAATTACCCAATCAAAGGAGGGTCCCAAGTATGGGCATGAGGGGTGGCCATCCATCTAGGAATTCCTGGAGACGCCCAGCTATTCCAAGGAGAAGAGTAGGTTCCACAGGAGTGGGCAGGGTTAATACTGTAGAGTTAAAAAGAAGAAATAATGTGTCAAAGAACCAAATAGACCCAAAGCACTGGGCTAGCATTTTGGCCAAAGTTCGCAGTAGTGGAACTAGTCCAAAAACAACTACTCAAAAGTCTGCTCAGACCAATACAGACAGAATACTGGAGTCAGAGACTACCTACACAAAGCAGCCAGAAACTCCTAACAGGGATGAAGGATCATCTGCAGATGGTATAACAACAACAGTACCAAAGGAAATATTATATGCAATCACAATGTCACAGATGCCTATTCAAACTAATGAGTACAACCTAGATACAAGGCCTCTAGATTTTGAGGACCAGAGACATGTTATATACCAGATAGCTGCACCTGAATCTGATCCAGATTCAAAATCAGATTTGTTTACAGTCAGTACATATATTGCACAACCCACAGTTGGTCCACAGTTGACCAGTTTTACTGTCAAAGACTCAGAGGTTGGATACACAGCTGAAATAAGTACTGTGTGGAACACAACATCACCTGGAACCCATTTACAGGAAAAGCAAAGCCACTCAATGGATGGTGGCAGTGTAAATAAAGCAATTCAAAAGCATGATGGTAAAGATGACAATGAATACAGGGTTTCAAAAAGCCCTGAGCATGTGGTGGAGATTTATCAAGAAAAGATTGATCACAGTTTACCATCAACCACAGCAAAGATGTACACTGAACCACATGCAGAAACATATGGTGATGCTAACTCGTTTACTAAAATCTTAAGTACAATTAAGCAAGGAACACAGACCCCACAAAAGCATACATCTCAACAGAAACCTAATGTCTCAAAAATTCCATTACTTACTACTGTGACACCAACTATCAAGCCCTCTTCAGGAGATAATAAAGCAGCCCACTTTAATTCACATACTGCTTCATACTCACGTGCTAGGAACTCATCCAGTTTGTGGAGAAGGACTAGTGGAAGACGTAGAAAGCCTAATAGAATTAGAACTCAGACAAACAGTTTTAAATCGTCTGTATATGTCACACATTTAACTACACAGTCCACTTCAGCATTAATTGCGGAGGTCACAAATGGGGTTTCAGTCATTACTAAGACTGCCTCCTCTCAAACTAAAATAGAAACAACTCCATGGGCCAAAGGTGCTGAAACCAAGATGAATACTACTGTTCCAATAACTGACAGCCAAGCACCATCAACAGGCAAAATGACTCATGAAGAAAACGCTGATCCTTTATACAGTGGCAGAAATCACCAAACCCATCAATCCTTACCCCAAGAAAAAGTGTCTGTAACAAAGAATAGCCATTCAGCTAATGTTAAGTCAGGTCAAGAACTCAAAAGCAGCACCACAGTTCCAGTGTTTCAATCAACATCCATTAGTTTTGGAAAAGAAGAAATAACTCTGCAAGAAGAAAATGCTACCTTGTCTCCCCTTATTCGAAATTCTACACTTAAGGCAGGCATTTATGAGTGGTTTACAAGCACCCATACCCCTGTAGCTAAAACACAGCTAAAACAGCAGGAAAGTATTGCAGAAGACTTCAGCATGAGCCCAATATCAGACCACTTCTTTGAGAGCTCTTATATACAACCAAAAGAGATACCAGGTGCAAGTCCAGACAAAACAAACAACCAATATAAACCCACAGAGACTAAAAATGTGTTGTCATCCAAAAAACTTTTGAGGACGTTCACACTGAGCCCATTCTCTTCATCTTCCCCAAATACTCAAAATGAAACCATCAAAAATCATGCAGAAATCCCAGGTGGTTCAGTGACAGCAGGCATTTTTGAGGGGACTCATCCCAATGCACAGGTTCCCACAGACAGGCCAGAAAGCTTTCCCATATCAGTAAAAACCACAAAACCAAGCAGAAATACAGCTGGTAGCATTCAAAGGGAAGACTCATTTTTTTCTATAAATCCTTGGGGACCATCAGAAAATGTTAATATGTCTCCATTTATTAAAATTCCAATTATACATACCACAACAATACCTACAACAACCATAAAGTCCCTTACAGTACATACACATATGCTTTCCCCAAATAAACCCACTGTAAACACGGTAGGTGAACTAGACAATGCAAATCAAATTCCTGACAGTCACAAGGAGAGATTGGTAACTCAAGACCTTGAGTCTAAAGACACAAGATCTCAGGGTTTAAAGGAAAGCATCCACAAGAAGACCACAACACCAGCACCCACAAGTCCACAACAGTTTTTAACAATATCCTCACCACTGCAAAAAGTTCCTGGAGAGCCAGGTCTTCAGAGTAGAGGCAAAGTTTCAATACATTACTCATCAGAAGGAGCTCAACAAAAAACAACAGTGGTGCCTGAAAGTAGAGGTAGACCTCGTATTACCAGCACAGACCTTAACTCTGTAACAGCACTTGCTGAGACTGATGTTTATTTGCCCTGTGTAGCTGTGGGGAAGCCCAGTCATTTTCTTTCCTGGACTAAAGTTTCCACAGGTAAATGTTTAAGACATCATTCTTTAAATTATCACTTGACAAGTTATCATGCATGCATTTTTATATAATTTATGTACAGAGTTTTATCTATCTCATATATTTTAATAAATTCCACACATACTTTAAGTAAACTTGAAACTTATGTCACATAATTTTTACAGATGATACATTTTAGCTTGTAGAAATATTCAAATGTTTATATTTGTTATGGACTCATGTTCAGTCTATATTGTTATTTATTGGTTATTTATTCTTTACCAATATTTATTTGTTAGCTCTAAGATAATTTTGCAATGTCTTTCCTTCAGGAGCTAGTATTGCACAGAACACTAAGGTGCAAAGATTCCAGGTCCACTCTAATGGCACACTTGTAATCCATAATGTACTTCCACTGGATCGAGGCCAGTATCTCTGCAGGGTACAAAACCAGTATGGAGAGGACAAGATGGTGATTAATTTAATTGTTCTGGCTGAACACCCAAGAGTGCTGCATCCTCCCTACAGAGAAGCCACAGCATACCTTGGAGAAACTGTAGAGCTTGATTGTCAGTCCCAGGGGCTTCCTCAGCCTCGGATCACCTGGGTTCTACCTGATAGGGCAATGTTACATTCTGGTGGGCCTATTCGTGACATGTCTGATCAAAGAGTCTCAGTCTCACCTAATGGCACTCTTTACATTAAATCTGCCCGTCACACAGATAGAGGAAATTACAAATGCATTTCTAGCAATGCAGCAGGTGTGGATACCATATCTGTTCGCCTGGCTGTTGCTGCTTTGCCACCCATCATTTATCAGCCAAGGCATGAGAATATCACTCTTTCAGATGGAAGCGCTGCCTACTTGAATTGCACAGCCAGGGGTGCCCCTCCCCCTTCCATTGGCTGGACCACCCCTGATGGCATGCAACTCCGTCCCTCACAGTTTATTTATGGACGTAACTTATTTGTCTTCCCGAACGGAACACTGCATGTTCGCAGTCTTGTTGTAACAGATACAGGGAGGTATGAATGTTCTGTCACCAACTATGTTGGCACTGCACAGAGGACCATTATTTTGACTGTAAGGAAATCTATAATATCCTCTAGGGCTAGAATTACATTTTCATCATCTCAAAAAACAGATGTGGTCTATGGAAGCAGTTTGCACCTGGACTGTATTGCATCAGGGAACCCAGAACCCAGGATCATCTGGAGGACTTCATCCAAAAAACTTGTGGATGCTCACTACAGGTAATATAAACACTTCACTGAAGCGCATCACCTGTGCAGGAAAGCACATACTGGGTTTAAACATTTGCACACATAAATATCCATATACTTTTTCTTTTTTCTGCATCTTTCTACCTTCTTACAACATGTGCTTAGAAGTCGGGTTTTCATAAACATTCATCCTGCTTTGACTAATGGCACAGGTTATTCTTTGTATGCCACTCAAACACTCTGTCTCTTAAAGGGTTAGTTCACCCAATCATGAAAATGTACTCAAAATTGTATCATTCAAACCCCCTATGGTTTTCTTTGTTGTTCTGAATCAAAACAGAAATTTTAAATGTTGGTGTCCTAGTTTTTATAGTGGCAGAGGGTTCAAAAAGACACAAACTTCAAAAAGACACAAATGCTTCATAAAATAATTCTATGTAACTTGTGCCAAGTCTTCTGAAGACATACAAATAAATATGCACATTTAACAAGGGTGCACACCAACAACAATAGCTAACACAGTTCAGGAAGCTCCCATTTAGATCTGTCAAATCTCTTAAGGTAGACTGTTCACACTAGAACTTGCTTTGTTGCCTCAGTAGGTGACAATATGCACATTGAGATGAAACAGGTCCTGGGGGGTTGAACAATGAAAGTATGAAAAAATTAAACAAAGACAAAATTTTTATTTTTGGGTGAAATATCTCTATAATTGGGTCTATAATCTGTAGATCTGAAATAAAAAAATCTTTTGTTGATAACACTTTGCATCATTTATTTTAAATAATTACAATAGCCATAATTGTGTTTAATTACAAGCAGTGTAATTGCAAGACTTTTATTTTACAAGCAAAATGACAAAATATATTAATGCTTGTATTCAGAAAAAATGTGTATGCAAACTAAAAATGTTTAGATTTTCAAATTGTGCCTGCACAGTCATATTTATTTTTTTATATTTCAGTTATGATCCAAGAATAAAAGTTTCCACCAATGGAACACTATCAATCCTCTCTGTGACGGAGAAGGATGATGGTGAATACCTCTGTGTTGCCCGTAACAAAATCGGTGATGATTTTGTGCCCTTTAAGGTCACCATCCTGACAAAACCTGCCAAAATTGAGCAGAAGACAGAAGCTGATAGGAAGGTAATGTATGGAAGTCACCTAAAGGTTGACTGTGTGGCCTCTGGATTACCCGACCCTAAAATCCAGTGGGCATTGCCTGATGGTACGATGATCAACAGTATCATGAAGTCCGAACGTAACATTGGGAGTCGAACTCGCAGGTATGTTGTCTTTGACAATGGAACCCTCTTCTTTAATGAAGTTGGTATGCATGAGGAGGGCGACTACACTTGTTTTGCTGAGAACCAGGTTGGAAAAGATGAGATGAAAGTGCATGTCAAAGTAGTTGCAGATGTTCCAATGATTAAGAATAAGACAAATGATATCATCAGGGTTCTCTATGGAGAATCTGTCTTGATCAATTGCAGTGCCATGGGTGAACCAACACCTCTAATATGGTGGTTCTCACCCACTAACAGAGCAATTACTTCAACATCAGACAAGTATATTATACACAACGATGGAACGCTAGTCATTCAGAAAGTTCAGCGATTTGATGGTGGGAACTATGTATGTCTGGCCAGGAACAGTGCAGGTCAGGATCGCAAAGTATTCAGGGTAGAAATCCTTGTCTCTCCTCCTGCTATTAATGGTTTCAAAGGCACTGCCAACTCATTGAGACTGTCTAGTGTAAAAGATCAACGAAAACTGATTGACTGTGAGACCACTGGTACTCCTGTTCCACGTGTCATGTGGGTTCTCCCAGAGAACGTGATACTTCCTGCACCATATTATGGCAGTCGAATGACAGTACATCGCAATGGCACATTAGATATCCGCTCAGTAAAAATGACAGATTCGGGCCAGTTAGCCTGCATTGCTCGTAATGAGGGAGGTGAAACAAGGCTTGTTGTTCATCTTGATGTAACAGACGCTTTAGAGAGGCTCAAACTTAAAAGTCCCAAAATGGAGTCACTCTTATTGACAGTGGGCAGGACCATTAACCTAAACTGTTCAGTTCAAGGCTTCCCAGCCCCACAGGTGACTTGGATGCTTCCAAATGGTTCCCCACTATTGAGTGGTGCAAAATTAAATAAATTCCTCCACAAGTCTGATGGGACTTTGGTTATCAGTAACCCTGCTCTTGCAGAGGCTGGAACATACCGTTGTTTGGGACACAACGCTGGTGGACTGGTTGAGAGAACAGTTGCACTAATGCCAGGAAACAAGCCAGAGATCAACAACAGGTATAACTCACCTGTTAGCATCATTAATGGGGAGAGTTTGCAGTTGCACTGCCTGTCCAACCTTAACCCTTTACGTCTCACATGGACCCTGCCAAGTGGGATAGTCTTAAATCGCCCTCAAAGAGCAGGTCGTTATGCCATTCTTTCCAATGGAACCCTCTCCATCCAACAAGCCTCTGTCCATGACAGGGGCTCATACACCTGCAGGGCCTCAAATGAATATGGAAGCTCCCTGCTAACTGTCCCAGTTATCATCATTGCATATGTACCCCGTATCACTAGTGGCCCGGCTCCTACTACCTATGCCAGAAGAGGAGTAGCAGTACAACTCAACTGTGGAGCCACAGGTATCCCTAAAGCAGAGGTGGCATGGGAGACCCCAGACAGAACCAGACTTGTTGTTGGCTCTCAACCACGTCTGTTTGGGAACAAATTCCTCCAACCTCAGGGCTCCTTAATCATCCAGAATCCCACAACCAGAGATGCTGGACTTTACAGATGCACAGCCAGAAATGTGATAGGGGTTGACTCAAAAGGTACATACCTTCAAGTGTACTAAGTAAGGGGCAACATCTCCTCTCTATATGCCCAAGGAACTGCGATATTAAACTGTTACACAGCTTGATAGCTATAGAATTTATCAATGTGAAATATAGAGTGGAATCAGCCAAACTCAAAAACATTACATTATTACTGATTAATGATAGGCTAAGATTTTGCAAATAAAACTTTATAGAATGTAAGAAAAAAAGTTAAAAGTAAAAAAGTTAAAAGTACTAATGTAACCAATCTACTGATATTACAAGGCATCTTTTATTTTTACTGGTTGACAATGACAGTTTATGCCTAAATGTATAGATGAAAAATATAGATATATCTTTGTATCCATAAAGAAACATCTAAATCACTTTTTTTACAGCCTGTAGTGCAGAATAATTTACACATGTTCAGGGATATAATTATTGTAATAATACATCAAAAGTCAAATGTCTAATTGTAACAAGAGAAGCATTTTCATTAAGCATACTTTGAGAATTTATTACTAAATTACTTCAAGTCTGATATTACATGATTGTGGCTATTAAAATGTTTCTTTTTCCAATATTGCTGTCACACATTTCCATTACAATTTTTAGGAATTGCCAGAAAGTAAGGTGCAACGTTGTCTATAGCTTTATCATATGATTTTTGTATTTTCATAAAGGTATTTTGGCTCATTTCCATACCCATGTGTAACACTTATAAATTATTTGTTTTTTAATGACATGTATGTATTGATGTATTTCTATTTTGCATATTTTTAATAAAGAGGATTTTAAAAAAAAGTTTCAAATGACCGTGTCTGAAATCACACAAGGAAACATGAGTAGTTAAGTGACAGTCATAACACTAATACTGATAACTTGCTATTGAATATACCAGTAAACACAGAACATGAGTCAGACATCCGACTCATGCAATGTCTTTGAACTATTAAGACAATTAAGAATACCCTTCAGTGGTTTTGAAGAAAAAAAAAGAATTGTTAAAAATTAGGAGCAAATGTTTTGTCCAGAGTGTCTGACAGAAAATATATTATTGGGAAGTCATTACTGTGTCATGAAAACCTATTGCACATTAAAATTAAATTAAACATCAGTGTTTCAACATGGTTTTTAGTTTCTGTAATTACAAAGAGTTTGGACCTGTTCCATAATCCTGATTTGGGTTAAACAAAATCTCAAAACTTGTATAGCTACTTATGATGTACTTATTAATTAGATTAAATAAAAGCAGAAACTTATATTTGAGGTGGATTAACTTTGTCTTGACTTCCTATAGCTATACTGTATATATTTCCATTATTATTAGCATCATACTTGATTGAGGTACACTATTCTAAAGTAAACAAATGAGTAACCTGAAGGCTTTTCAATGGTCCCAAATAATGACTGTTGTATAGTTTGCTACCAAATCAAAGTTCCAATAAAGAGAGACAGTAAGCTTGAGCTCCACATCTTAAGCTCAAATAGACATCTGCTGATGTGTGATGAGGTGGTCAAGGAATGACTGTATATCCCAAGTATTTGAACCAGGTCTAGCTGCCTAGGTAGGAAAACATTACTGCTAAGAGTGAAATATATAAATAAGCATCAATCATGGAGGATAACTAATAGGCTTCAGTTAGCTATTTGGGGGGATTAGCCAGAAGCTTAAATTACAAGACTAATTTCTTACCACAGCAGATGTGTCCCAAGAACATGAAGCCACTTAAAGTTCTAAAAAAAAGTTTAACATTTTTAAAAAAGTCTTATTTAATTATTTTCCTTGTTGATTAATGAGAAATGCCTAAAACATAAGCAACCTGGAGAGTCTTTCCTTTCTTCTAAAATAGTTTTCAAAAGATGTCTTGTATTGACTGGAGAACCCTGTTTACTGCAGCTTTCATGGTGCACAGCTATGTAGCAGACCATGTCACACAGCACAGGTGTGTAATGTAGCGGAGTAAGAACAGCTTGACAAATCTCTTAGAAAAGGTTCATTACAATCAACACAACATTAAAATAAATTAGTGTTATTTTACAATATTGTATTGATATTAATATTTCATTTACATTTCACAAGTTGTATGAGACAAATCTTGAATTTAATTTACTGAATCCAATATATGTACTAATAATTATGATTTCATAATAAGCAATACAGAATAACTGTCAGTAAGAACTGACTCACTCTTTTTCTAGTCTTTTTCTAGTCAGTTTAAAACATTAAGGTAAAGAAAGATGTAGGGCATCCCTAAAGACAAACCATTAAAAAACTCAAAATGCTGCAATTGGCTTTATGGTG
>JAZGTK010006492.1:0-20743 GCA_036877625.1 Ambastaia sidthimunki | reverse complement strand
TAACACATTTTATTATGCATATCAGTGCTGTGTCAAGTATTGGCTTGATTGAAAAGTCTCAATAAATAGTTTGCTTGTTGGTTAGTTTGGTTGCCTGGTGCTGAACTGAGCCAGAGAGATAGAAGAGAATGCTGAGTGGCTTGAGGCCATTTATATGCAAAAAAGCCAATAGGAATTACTGCACCGTACAGCAATGAGGTGAGACAGTCTCATGAGAGAGATGAGTTAAGATTGCCCCTGAGGACAGAGTGAGACCCAAAGCAGACTGCAACTAAATCAAGACATGCTTCAATTAACATTGACTGCAGCTCTGCATCAGTACCTCATTTAACAAGAAAGGCACATGCTGACAGCAGTCAATCAAAGACTTGCTTTAGAAGCCTTAAAGAAGCACAGGCCATCATAAGTCACTTCTGTTAACAGGATTAGTTTTGCTTTGTAATCTTTAACTTGCAGCTAAAGGTACAAGTGAACCTTCTACAATCATCTGGCAGGAGAACCTTTGGGGGTTGCTTTACAGAGCAGTGCAAACTAAGAACCGGAGTTACTGTAGTTCATTGTGCCCTGTACTGTTGAATCGATTGACATCCCTTTTCAAACATTATTACTCTTTCAAACAAACATTGTTAAGACTTTGGCACAAAAAGGTTTCACAGAAGAAAAACTGATTTATCAGTTCATCCAATAACAGATTTACTATTTCTGAACCTCAGGTTGCTGACATAAGATCCATTTATAGATATTGTGTAGATAGAAGGATTAACCAGGGCTAACGGTTAACTCTCTTACTCTAAGACAAACACCATTGCATCATGTATGGACTCTGGTTTCAGAGCCACTCCTGCACCAAACCCACAAGATTTGGCCTCTGCCATTGGCTGGCTCTTTTGGAACTACACTGTGATTGGTCCAAATCTAGGGCAAGTCTCAACGTGACATACTGACAGTTATATATGCACTCTAAGTAATTCTCTTATCATATGGCAATAACTGCAGTGTTTAAAATAACAAAAAACAAAACAGGCCGGTTTTAAGGTGACAGTTTCACATTAAATCTAATAATATCTAATATTAGATATTTTTCACTATCTAATAACATTACAATCTAATTATTTAATTACATTAATTTTATTGTGCTCTATGGTGCAGAATAGTGAAAAGGCTCAGTCATTAAACAGATATCACAATAAAACAATTCTTTGATGTTTCTAAATAAGTCAAATATTTTTGATTGTGAAACTCTTTGCAGAGTCACTCACCAGATAAAGTGGACACCGACCAATACAAAAGTCTAAAAGTCAGAGATTTGATTACATTAAAACTTTGCAGAGTCAAACAGACTTTAAGACGCCTCCCCCGTCTTAAAGATCTGTGTGGAATGGGTCAGCGAGTTTTTCGTTATTGTTTATGCTGAGATTATGTAACAGTTCTCTCACAAAGGGGCGGCCCTGCAGCCCTGCTTCCCTCAAAACCACAGAAGAACTTCCCTTTTAGCATTTCCCTTTTAAACACCCATTTTATTGAGCACAGAGACAAAAACGCCAGTCAACCTGAGACGGCACTACCTACATGTTAATTAAGATACCATTCTTCCTTCCCAGTTAGCTTAGATTCTGTTTTAGTCTGGTTTTTAACAGTGCTAAAGAACTATGCACAGAGATGTGTTCTCCTAAGGACATACAGTTCTTCCTCATGCATTTAGGAAACAAAGAGGTTTCCTCTCATTGTGTGATTGTTTGTTGCTCTTACCTCACACTAATTTAACTTCCCAAACATGCTGAGTAATGACTGAGCAGAACTTTGCTTTATAACTAATTGCATTTTTTCCAAATATTTATAGCGTGACTTCCACACATGGATAATATGTTGCTATTTTGAACTCTGCTTATCAGTGCTAGAGAGCAATGTTCTTAATGTTAAGTATAGAATGACGTTAAAAGCCATATATTATTGGCCATTGGCAGCCTGGATCACTGATCATGCACAGATCATGCTCAGACCAGAAGTTCTGACTATTGTGATTATAATGTGCAAAGACAGACTTTCACGTTGCCAGTTCTTGAGGAAGATCAGGTTCGTGTTTATGGTTTCAGGTTCGTGTTTATGGCAGACCAGTGATCAAGTTATGATTTACATGCACCCTGTAAACGTATTATATTAAATTTAATTAAAATTACTGTTGTGTAATAGTAGTATTAGTTTTCATTTATATACCTACAGTGCTTTAGTTAAATTATTAAAGATAAATCCTGGAATTAAAAGGTGCACTCTTAATGCAACATTGTAGGTCATCTGTCTGACAATTTACATTATGACATTATACATTTCCTAATGTGCTAAATGAAAAATAATCATAAAACAGAATTAAGCTGTTGGCAAAGAGTTGTCATCTTACTGATGTCACACAAGCAACTTAAATCACAATTATGTAAACAGAAAACAAAAACGTCATACATTATACAGTGAATGGGTAAGCCCATTAGTCTAAGTAGAGAAGCCATACTGCACTGAACAGATAAGGCTATGATAATCCTAAGTGTTCCCAGACCTGCACAGACTGGGCGGTGGGAACCAAAGCAACACTGTTTGTCTGGTTGTAAACGACTCCAGCTGACAGCCACGCCTTCTTTATGTAACCTCATCTGCTCCGAACATTCTTTCAGCTTCTCGCTCTGCACAGAACACACTGACGTATCATAAACTAATGCTGATCATGCACAGATGGAACTGCTTCCAAACCAGAATTCCTGCACTTCTCCACCCTTAAGGTTGTGTTGGATTATGTCAGTGTCTCATGTTTTCTCATATACACTGCAGTGTTATGGCATAACAGGACAGACATTTCATGATATAGCTAATTAAAATTCAATGCAATTTCAACATCAGAACTATTATATCAGAACTATCTAGAGTTTCTGTAAGGTCTGTTTCCTGTGATAGATCTGGGAAAGGGTCACACTTTAGCCTTGCACCATGCACCAAGACCCCAATAGAAGGGATTTTACTGAAAAACACAGACTTCAGCAGTGTAAAGGTTGATTTAAGCATCAAGATTAGTTTCCCTGCTTTAGTGAAATGTAAATTCCTTATGTATTTTAAAGATATAATGTAGGGAAAACATAATCCTGTTGAGCAAATCCTTGTTAAAATATGATGATATATTTTGGTCCTTGTTACATACAGTGTTCTTGTAGCTCAGCTAGTTCTAGCAAGTTGTGGGTTTCCAGGAAATGCATTAAATAATTAAAATGCATACCTCAAATGCAACATAAGTCCCTTTGGATACAAGCATCTACCAAATGTGTAAATGTGATAATGAAAGGTATTATACATCTACCAAATTGAAACTTTGATTTTACATTGACTTATTTAGAAATAGAGTGCAATAAATTAAACTATTGCTTTATTGCATTTTTATGCAATCGTGTCACTGTCGCTGTCGCTGTCATGGACATTGCAGACTCAAGGAAAATTCATTTTCAGCCACCTTTTAGCACACAGGACCAAGCGACCAATCAGGAGTTTTATGTCCAGTAAATTCTGCCTCTTGTTCAGCACTGAGAGGTTGTACAGAGGGAGACTGGTAATGTTGTAATGGAACGCACAGGCTATCATTATGCAGTACAAGGCTTAGTATTGTGTGGCTGAGTGGGGTGAGCATCTCCTCAGCCAAACCAGCTGATCTTCTCACTTCAGCCTCACTCACTTCAGGCGTCAATTTAACCAGAGACATTTACATTAATGCATTGGGCAGATGGATTCAAATATCCATTATTTTTTAATAAAGTTGTTGGTTCCCTTGTAATCAAACCCTTAACCACTTTCCTGACCCACTTTTTTGCATTTAAATAAATGTTTTGTGTGCATTACCATTGTTTTTTAAACCCATGTAAACCCAATGTTCATATCTGCTCACCTATTAAAATAAATTTGTAGGCCAATCCGAAAGGCTAATTCACTATGGGTTCCCCATGGAAGTTCTAATGTGTGAATCAAGCATTTTGATACCAACTTGGCATATAGCCTAACAATTTAAAAATGTAGATGCGAGGTATGACTGTGTATAATATGTATTTTATGACAAAATGAAGTATCTTTAGGTAATCTTCAGACCTTTCTTATTGAAAACACTTCTAAAAACAAATAAAGAAAAACTTTATTTGAACAGCTCTGTTGAGGAAACTCATCTAAATCTTTCAGTGAAGATATATTTTGCCAGTGGACAAAAATTTATTCATTTTTTATTGCTTCTTGAGCATCGACTCATTGCATTATCAAACAATCCTTCTCATTTGGTATTTGAATCCTAAAGATGAATTTGAATAATAATGAATAATGAATTTGATAAGAGTAGATAAATGCTTGTTGCCACCTCACACACATGTATGGCTATCATAAGCATTTGTTGAGCAACTTTGGTGGGTGCCAAGATGCATTAAGAGAACATGTACCAGGCAGCTGTTAGATATGGGCTTGCAGATTGCGTGTGCTCGGCCAAATCTCAAAATCTCTGATCACGTAATCTCATGCATCATTGCATGATAAAGCCCTGATCCAACCAGACATTCTGATTCTGATGTGTGAGTCTATGAGGAACTGAGTGTCTATGAGGAACCAGTCATGCTATTGGGTTTCAAAGCACATTCAGTAGAATCCCAAGGATGTAATCTGCCTATAACATTTGTCTCTGCATCATAATCTTTATAGTCTGAAATATCTTGTAAAAACAGATAAAACCTTTATAAATTACTTGCAACAAGCTTTTATGCTGTTTCATGCAAGTAACACGTTGATTTAAGCCATAAAATCACGCAAGTCCTTCATTTAGTTGTTGGTTTATGCATGATGCAGATTTTGTCCTTTGGCTGCCTGGTCTAGTTTGCATGCTTCACACTGACCTATTTCACTTGAATGGACAGATGGTTTGAGTGCATTTGGCATATACTGTAATGCCCCTCCTTAGTCTAAGAGAAATATTTTATTTTTGATACGGTATGTAATGTATGTGACTCTGATAGGCTACATTTGTTTTGATAGGGACTGTGGTGTTGAGGGTTAACCTTTGTTTCCACCAAGATATCATTAGTTCAAAGACTGACTGCCTTTGTGATTGTGACTTGGAAAGGTAAATTTGTTGTGGATTATCCAGAGAATTTTCGTATTGGGAAAGATGTGAAACATGACTTGTAATTATAAAAGGCAACTTATACTGTATACACATAGAAATTTAGTTGATACACTTAAATCCTAATCAGATTTAAAGGTCATTAACTAATGATCTCAACCAGACACTTGTTAATGGATCAGAGAAATTATATAGATAAGGTTATGCCTCATTGCACTCTTTTGCCACACCAATTTTATCCAGCTTGTAGTATTTATGGTGCACACTGCAGTGTTTGTAAGGACTTAAACAATAGAATATGCTTGTTTATTTGCACAGGCAGGCTCAAACTTGCCTGTGCAAGGCAGAGGCAAGATGGAAGCTGAAATGATGCAGCCCTTATGAAACCAGATTAACAAGCTTGAAGGCTCCATTTAGGATTAGAAATTTGACCCATCTTTCTGGTAAACACTGGCATTTTATAATTGCATTAACGGCAGGCAGTACAATTCCCAGGAGAAGTCATGGCAGAGAGTAAAGGTAAATTAATGCTTTATTTAATAAGTCACTATATTACAGAACAATATAAAACTTGAAATCTTTTAGGACAATAGAAACTTAGACGTGACATTACGAACTCATGATTGGCCCTGCTTAAAGTGATACCACGCATGTCAAGCACACATACTCCAACAGTACAAGCGGGAAATGAAAATAGAAGGCACACCATTTTGCATGGGCAAGTGCACAAGAGCAGCATTAATACATAATTCCCTCGCTAAAAGATCTGGGCTAGACAATGAAGAACAGAATTACCAGCATTCCATTTCTCCTGTTGCTTTAACACATCAAGGGCTTTCTGACCTGGAATACAGAAGGAAAACAAGCCAACTAAGTGGAATACAAACTCCACTGAAATTATCAGTTTAAAAACCTTATCACCCCGTAGCCCCCTCACTTCTAATGGAATCATATTAAAAGCACCACAATGTTGTTTTACTGCCAAGACGAGTCGACTTACTTGCAATAAACCTTTTTAAATGGCAGAGGGGAATCTAAAGCCCTTGCAGTCAGCGGCTGTCTCACTTCCTAACTCAATAGGATAAGAATTGTCCGTATTACTTTTAAAAACACACCCACTCCTATCTCAACAGGCTACTACCCCCGATTTCTCTCTTGTAACGATTTGTGAGGTGGTCCGCCTGAACCGTTAGCTTGGACAGAACAGCAAACAGTCCGTGGAGATGATAGTGGAACTGGCTCTCCAGGTCCAGGCAGACCTCAACATCTCCATTCATCTGCTGATGTTCCTCTTGTTTCACTGCCATTTCCAGAAAGCTGGCACTGCCTCCCATCTCCCTCCTCAACAGGCCCCATTCCATGTCATTCTTAAAGGACTTAAGCAGCAGGTAGTGTTCATACATGTCCTTTTGTTTTCTGGGGAAAGAAGACTCGTTATTGTTGTTGTGACTAACGGAGGCTTGGCTATCCTGTTCTTCCAGAGGCACATCCCGTAGTAAGTTTGGCACCATGATGGTTTCGTCCATATTGTTGGCAGCGGCGATGAAGCGGTTCATCACGTTGAGCAGCGAGTGCTTGTTGCATTGTGCGTCGTTAAGCTGCATCATGACAAAGCTGAAACCAAGAAGGCTGGGTTAAAATACTAAAGTTAAATCGTTTTAAAATGCCCAAAACGTGCTTAAATGCTTTCTGGACAAAACTAGATAGTACCCATTATAAGTCAATGAAGGTGCCGTTCATTTACAATGGGAGCGTCCTAGTTTGTCTCGTCTCGCAGTGTTCAAATAAACAATGCAAGTTGCATGCTAACAAGTCACAGCAAACAATGTCTTAAGAATGCACAACTTAAAACCGTTAAATGTGGCTTTATGCATTTAATGCAGAAGATCATAAGAGTGCGAAACGAAACAATTAACATCACAAAGACCTAAACATGCAGATATTTATTCGCGGCAGGCGTCAGTTCGTCTGGCCTTGCAATAATCATGCATACAATAACTGAACAAGAAGTCTACAAATACACACAGTTGACTAACCTGGATAAAATCTGTTTTGGACCGGTACACCAAATAACAAAAGCTTCAACACCGCTCCAAACAGAAAAACTGAGTTCTTCTGCAGGTTCAGCCGGAGACCGACAGTTTTTATACTGTTAACGTCACGCGAGGAAGCGTCACATGTCCAATGATGTACAGAGCTGCAGATGAATGACAGGCGGACAGACCAATCGTGTATTACAATTTCTTGTCTGTATTTTGTATTCTTTGTAAATTGCCTCTCGATACATGTTAACGCAGTAGACAATTTAAGTATTTAAAAATTAATTTTTTTGTCATGGTTGAGGAAATTGTGCCAAAGAAATATTATTTCCAGTGTTACTGTTATGTTTTTTTCTACAGATCAACAATACAAGTTATTGTGCGGTTGCCGGTTTATGTTTTAATAATTTTAGGACTGTAATTCGACTTCTGTTTAATAAACTGAGAAATTATTCTGTTATAGCAATTTTAAGTTAAGACGCACAGCACCGATTTATTTCTATAAACCTTTAGTGCCATCTGGTGGCTATTTATCTAAAGACTTTATTTATGCGATGTCAAACAAAACAAGTTTATTTAAAGTAATTTTACAGTTTTCACCAAAGAATAGCCTATTGACAATGTTGTTATCTTATAAAGATATGAATGTGTACATGCCCCAAAAGCAATTCCATAAGCTGACAAAATGCAGAGAATGGTTTATCTGCTTTATGACAAAGATGTGTAATATGAATAAATTGAAATGACATGAAAAAGTACAAGAGTTCAAAACAAATCTGGAATTAAACATCATCTTTAAATACCTGTTGATAACCACTAAATTGATACTGTTGATATTTGTGGCTTTTCTCTGTATGTACATTTTAAATATTGTTACCTGACCAAGCTGTGTGACAAGAATTCACATTTTTGTAGACACAAAGTTGAACAACCTACATAATTTCTATGACATTCAACAATCAATGTCATAATTATACTATCATTGCTACATCAAAAATGAAATTGCAAATAACCTTATCATTTTCACATAAGCAATTCAAATGGAAATGGACATACATGTTTCTGTTTTAAAACTGAATGATTATTGAAATATAACTCTGTATGTAATACATGTTTGGTGGCTCAAAGGGTCATTAAAAATAATGTAATGAAATAGTCATACAAAAAAGCCCATTTAGGCAAGTGTTGCAAAAATATTCAACTTTCGGGTTGTATGCAAGAACTTTACTAATGTTATAACTAGACGCAATGTTTTAGCATGTGTTAATTGCAATGAAACACAAACAAGCTGTACAAATACACCATGTTCTGCATAACTGCATGTTCCTGATTTAACACTGGCTAAAACATATGCACTTTCTACACATTTCAGAACATCTAATGTTTGTTAGGTTTACACTATGCCAAAACAACTGAATCTGCAAAATTATCGTATATCTTAGGAATGGGCTTTCTTCCCTCGATCATGTTACCAGCAAGAAATATTTTTAAAAAGCAGCCAGTAATTCTCTAAAATGAAATGTTTTGCTAAGGCACACATACAAAACACTGAAACTAAATGGGTTTCCCTTTGTGCCAGATCTAGTCCTAGGAAATCCTGAGTTGATACCCTGTAAGCAGAGAGAAATGACAGTAAGAACCTCTAGTTTTGTCTTTTTGAAACAAGCTTTTTTAGGTAAAATTAAAGTGTAAACATACCTGTGATATAGGATTACTACACCATCTCATATTGGTTGTTGGTGATATAGCGTGACAGACAGCATGCCAGGAAAATCCCAATAAGCTAAAGAGGAATTAAATGTCAAAAGCCAAAAAAATACTTAACAATTTTAGAAAGGTGTATTATGGTTCCAAAACAATCTTGAAACAAAAGCTGGAGAAATATGTACCTGGAAGAATGCTATTCCAAAAGAAATTCCAGCAATAATTCCAAGATTGGCCTCCATTGTGGTCGTCATTAGAGAGAAGCAGCCCTACAGACAGAGTGATTCATTTTCACAAATGTAGATGCTGCTTGTCAAACTGCCTTTATTATGGAAAGTTGTTCAAAGAGTTCTCACCTGCTGATACACAACTGCTGCAGCCGTCTTGAGATTCTTAAGTTCTGCAGTAGTGCAGTTTGTACCAGCAGTCACATTGCAGCAGCTTTTGGGTATGCCCTCCTGTTTAAAGTAATCTGTGTTTGCCCAGCTTGTGTAGTTTGTCTCACCACAGCATTGCAGCTACAAAGTATAAAATTATATAATTAATAAGTTTTGTATCTGGAAGATATAAAAAAACAGAACCAAAAAAGTTTCTTTCTGAAATTAACTTTTAAGCAATTTTGAACTTTCTGATATTATGTACTACTTCTAGAAAAACCAATGCATGCTTACTGTTCTCTGGATCCTGTCCAGATCATTGCTTCTGGTATCCTTACCAGTGTAGGTTGATTCAGCACTTTTATAAACGTCCTTAAGTATCGCTTTAATCTAAAAACAACAAAACCAAAAGTTTACAATGACACCATTTGGTTGTAGAGGGCTAAAGTTATATTTAAGTTTTTAGGTTAGAATCTAATAATGTATAAATGTACCTCATGTCTGAAAATGAAGCCAGATATGCCTGCCACTAGTTCAGCTAGGAACACCAGTATCAGGAACATAGCATACTAAAATAAACAGAACAACAAAATGGGAAAATGTTAAATAAACACAATTAACACAAAAAGTTTATAACAACACAGGGTCATGTTTTCTAAAAGCATTTAGTGCCTAAACAGATCATTGAAACCATCTACGTGAGTTACTGCAGTTTTTTTTAGGCTTATTGATGCCTTTGGGAAACTCGGTCCAGGTTATTGCTACTGTACTTGGGTCAAATCCTTCTGTCAACTTTCATATTAACGTTAATTATCTCTCTCAGCACCGAGATACCGTCATCTTGAGATATCTCCAGAACTGACCAGTTTCAGCATCCATGGACTCCCACGGCAGGTAGCGAAGCAACCAAACAATCCAAAGATGATGATGATGGCTCCTGTCCCAATGAGGACATATGGCGCATTGGTCCCCTTATCTGAATTCAGAAGGAGGTCGAATTCCAAATTAACCTTTCCCCATACTCCAACAGCCAATAGGATCACTCCTGTGAACTACAAAGAACAAAATCTCTCAGACAAAATATAGGGGGCCATTAATGGATTTGCCTGAAACACACAGACATTACAAGACTGTGAAGTGCCCTTCCCAATTCTTGATAACAACCCTGCAAACCTTGTAATTACACTTCAAAGCTCTGACAGTTTACACATCAGTAAATAAAAACAGGGAAACTCAACTTTTGTTAACTTCAAACAATGAAAAGTAAATAAAAACAATCCTAAACAAATATCAGATTTGACCCATTTAAACCCATTTTGACTCAAATAAGCAAATTATTATATCACTCTTCTTTATCCATTTTCCTCTCAGCAGGGGTTTTGAGCCTGACCATCCGGCCATATGTCTCCTGCCTGCTCAAAATCACTGTGAATAGCAATAAATGGTAGAGATAAAACTACTTCTTTGTACTTTGCACCCTATAATGCCACGTTTGATGAAGCACTTATATTAGTGTCCTTAATGAATCTCTGTATGAAGCAACATATTTAACAGACAAAACACTTAGTATTTTACTTTTGTATGGGTATTAGTCTGTTGTTTGTTTTGTTGAATGTAAGTACTTTTTCTTTTTTTTAATATTAAAAACCTCGACAGATCTTGAGCTTTGTTGTATAAAATTGTAACTTAAATCTAATTTAAAGGGAAACAAACAAAAATGTAACAGACAAAACAACAGCGACTATCAAAAAGCTCAAAAGTTTTATAATTTGTACGGAAACAAAATAAAAAACGTAAACTAAGCTTTTAAGTCATAATTTTACAACTTTATAAGAATAACGGCGAATTCACGTCGGTAAATCCATCTAGCCGGTAACAATAAAAGATTATCTGCATGAATTTTAAAAAGTCCGTCTATAATACTCATAATCCTCAACAATAACCAACTGAAGCTTATAAATGTTTTCTGTGTGTTTTTTATAATTAAAACCTTAAAAGTCACTTATAAGGTACGATCAAGTATCAACAGAAACAGCTGTTGACGGAGCCCATTGTTCGGCGTGAGTTAGCTGTGCAGATAGCCGCCTCAAGCTAACGGCAAATCTGATTAAAACTCACCCAAAAAATCAGACTGTACGAGACAAGAAACGTCTTCAGACACGTTATAACAGGTTTGGTTTGCAGGCGTGCGGACGGAGGGGACATTTCTGCTTTTGTTTATCCAGTGGATCTGCCTGGCGACGGGATTTTCCAAAGGAGAGGACTGGAAGAAAAGTTGCGTATGCGTGTTAGTGAAATTTGTTTGGGGGCTGAAGGGTGATGATGGTGCTGTGGAGGGAGAGAGTGTTTTTCCCGACAGGAAGTCCTGTTTTCAGGATGTGTAAATTGACAAAAAAATTAAAACAAATTTTATTTTTGGAAGTGTATTCTGTCGTTAGAATAACTGTAAACAATATGAAACATGTTTACATATTTTGTTAGTATAGTCTACACAATTGTAAGACCTCATCATACTGGTAACTAAATTTTCCAGCCGAGTTGCTAATATTATTTACTAGGAACTACCATGTATTTTTGCTTATTATTAAAATGCTAGCTTGAGGCATGTGATATAGTATTACCATGTTCTTCTTTTAAGTTGCCCATCTTTGAATGCATGTAAATAATATTTTTGTCGCTATAAATCATCCAGAATGTGCCATGATTTCACCATCTGATTTACTCTACCATGTTACCACAGCAGTACTTTTTAAATACTTTTTCTATTGGCTTTTTCCCCAGTAAAGACATAATAACTTAATATGGAAGCTTTTGCCATTTTTATGAAAGTAATTGCTTTTTTTTTTAAAACCACATACAACAGATTTGTTATTCATATAATTGATATAATCGCAGGCCACATGGGGGCAGTATAAAACAGGATGTGAATGTTCAAGCTATGTCGAACGTCAGCCTTTGGGCAAATATACAGATTTCTCATGCAAATGACAAACGTTTGAAGTGGCTTCTCACAAAACCACCTACTTTCGTTTTATATCCCCCAGAAGTACACTTTTTAAAAAAAAATTCCCCTTGTGGCTTTCACAATTTGCTGTGGCAGTCTTCCAAATGAAGGTAATTTCTCATGCTATCCTTAAGTATATGATCTTAAATTTGGTGTCAGTATTTTCCTCACAGATTAAAGGTTTATAGGCACAATTTCAATATTGTTAGTGTTGCGTATACACAATATTAAACCAATAACTGAATTGTTTTTCCAAAGAGATACATTTGATAAGGAGACAAAGAGATCAGGCCAAGCAGAGATGGACAAAGAAAATTGTTTCACCTTCAGGAGATCAAAAGACTTTGACGTAAGTTATCCTACATATTAAAGATTAAAATGGTTCTGGACTCTCACTGATAAGATCTAAAGCATGATATGAAGCTAATTAGCCCTCATACAGCCTGTAATGGACAAATTTATGTATGTAGCAAAGTATTTAGTAATTCATTGGCAAGAATGTGTATGCATGTATGTATATATATTTGTAATGGTCACTGTAACATATTCCTTAATAGGTGTGTTACATATGCAGATATTATAAAAAGCGTTGTAGTTAACAAAAAGCAAAACTATTGCAGCTTTGGCAAATTGTAGTTTATCGTTTAGTAGCTTAGAAAGAAACTAGTAAAAGTTATAAAACACACTGTGTAGACAACAAATATATAATAGGGATTTTTCAGGGATATGGTATATGAGAATATGAGAGACAGAAGGCTGAATATTAGAGTAAACATGATGTGCTTGTATCTGGAAACATTATGTGAGGTCCTGTTTCACTCAAACTAAATTAAATTAACAGCCATTTGCCCAACACTAATGGCTGTAACCTTTGGCTGTGATCGAGTGAGAGAACGTAAATGTTTGTATCTGATAATGTGTACTTGAACTGCTTAAAGTTCAAACATCCGTTGTCACTTTATATAAACACAAGGCTTGTTTGTGTCAAGGCTTGTTTGTGTTGTATTAAACAAATGGTTTACCCTCATCTCTTTTTTTCTCGTTTATTTTTTCTCAGGTTGTTATGCTCATATGCATGCACTCTTATTTTTGTTATCTCTCTCTGTCTCTCTCTCCCTCTCTCTAACACACACACACGCCTGCACGCACGCACACACATTTTGCTTTTTCATCTAAAGTATTTCCCTTATCAGTTTTTTGGTTGTGATGGAGTGTGAGGGATTAATTTGTGTGTGTCATTAGGGTTTTCACGGTTAATTAAGTTCATTGAGAGTTAATTAGGAAAACAATCTTTTTCTAGCAATATGTTTATCATCAGAAGTTTGCAGCTACTGAGCTGTCTGCGTGAGAAACTGCAGTAAACCTTTGGCTCTATTCATTTAAACTTTACACTTCAAGCTGTTTTCTTTTATGAATACAAAAGAAAGTTATAGGAAGCTATTATGTGGGCATGAGATCAGGATCAGCATGAGAGTTTTACTTTTTGTACTACATTATATAATTCTATAGGGTGTACGTTTCTTTTTAGGCAAAAGCCTTAACTACAAAAAAATGCTATTTTCAGCATTATTGCTCAAGCCAGTATAGTATTGTAAAAGCCTAGTCTCCCCCATATTACATGTACCTTTATGTGTATTTACCAGACACTTTTTCAGTGAAGTATTTAACAGTGAATTCAGGCTACACATTTTATGAGTAATGTATGTGACTTCCTGGGAATGAAACCCATGACTTTGGTGTTGCTAGTTGGGATCTAGCAGCTGAGATTCAGGACAACAACCGACTGTATTTTTTATTTATTACATTGTTTTCTGTATAGTGAACTCTCCACCCCCATGACGCACAACTAGCCAGCTGCCCATGCAAGGCAGTGGCAATATACACTTATTTTAATCATGTGTAACTGAGCCAGCAATTATACATCATTACACGGGACCATCAATATATGCGCTTTTTTGTAATATTTAAAGTCGGTGCGTAATTTTGTAATACTTACAATTTGGGAAGGGCAGAATTCAAAATTTCTTTAATATATAACAATAATAATTTCCATAAACTGGGAAATATGAACTATCAGAAAGCTTGTTTAAGCATAAGTTGATGGCCTGATTGCGCTCGCGGATGTCAAACTCGCCGTGTGCCGCGCGCGCGAGAGACGCGTCTGCCAAGAGCGCGTGAGTCAGTTCGCGTGCAGAGGAAAACCCCAAAGTGCTTTAACATTTACTCTCGTGTTTGTGGGTGATTATCACCAAAAAGGAACCGAACAGCTATTTAAGTGCTTATATTCAGAGAATCTGAGCCCATACGAAGCACAAAAGCCCGAATCTCTGGTTGCCACATGCTTGATTCTGTTTTTATAATTCACGGGCATTGTCGTGAAGACTACGGGGAAAATGGATCCGTAAAGGCCCTGGTCATCGGACCTCAATGCACGATCTTTGCCTCTTAGGTCATAGGTGTTGACGGAGGGGATCGTATAGGAGATGGCAGCTCTGATGACTTCGGGACTTTGGCTTGTAGCTCTCAGCGTTGCGAGTAAGTAACCATCTCGCCTTCTGTTAGTGTGTATTACTTGTACTGATCAAATGCTATCAAGCTTTTCACATGGTTTGTAGTATGAAATTAAATACGTTTGTTTTTGTATAAAACAGGTTTTAAATCAAGTCTTAATTATGCTTAATTCACACTGTTAAATGTCTGCAACAACAAAGGATAAGTGGATCATTTAAAACTAACGAACTTGATCTAACAGCTGTTTTTACTTCAGCTGAAATGGATTCTTGATTTAATTGGGCGACATTAAAGCTGCACCTGTATCGTTTAACTCTCTAAACAAGCAGTACATCATTGCGTTTCATTGCATAACAATGTTGAAGCCTTGTGACTTTATCAGTAAAACCAGTGACCAGACTCACATTGAAATACACCTTTAATTTTTAACACCAAGTTGGGCATAGATATTAATAAAGATGATCTACAAAGCATTATCTCAACAACAATAGAAATACAGTAAGGTTAGTGAAAGTTTACCACCGGTGTGTGATTTATAAAAGCCCATGTTCATGCTCTCACTGTAGTATTGGACAGAACTTTAGGGATATGTGGACCATACACATTTTAGATCATTTTAAGACATTTCAGGGCATCAATGCCATGTTATTGTGTCCATGTGTGTGTTGTAATTCTTGAGAGATGGTGTCATAACTTTTTTCAGATTATTTGCTCAGCAAGGCAGACAAAATTAACTTCAGAGCAGCTTGTTCACGTGAAGGACAGCTTTTGTTGAAGTCTTGGTTTGCCAGCAGTTAAACAGTTTATCACTGTAAGTAATTGTTAAAACTGATCAACCCTAATTGGTCAGCCTTTGTTCTAGACTCTGGCTCTATTTCCAACTGACAGCTTGTCATTAGCAGTATTGATCCTTGTATCATTGTTCCCATTAATGCTTTTATTGCTGAAGTATTTCCTCCTGTTAAAGAGTGAGTTACACACTAGTAATCAAGGTCATGATGTGATAATTCAGATGTTAGAATGTAATGAATAAGATGTAAATAAAGTAAAATATTTAAGTTTAAAGGGTTCTCAGGGCTCCATTTGGGGTTTGTCAGCTTGCCACCCTGCTGGAAACGTGTACAATACATCTAGGCACCTTTCAATGAATCTCAGATATCCTACAAATGTACTCAACTGTACTGATGTTACAGGATGGTGTGTGGCTGGTGTCATTTAAGGAAATGCCTTTTTCAGATATCTGAAGTTACATAATACAAGGGTGACATTTAAACTGTTAAAACTGTTAAACCTCAGAAAGGCTTTACCTTAAATGACATGCTCTGACCAATAAATGGAAATCTGAGTACTTGAATCTCTACAACAATTCAATAAACATTACCATGTAAATGTAATATAATGTGATGCATCACAAAAGGACTTTTTTCTCAAGATTATGAGTGTAATATTCTGAAACTCCCACAATGTTTTTAGATTTTGAAAGTAATGCAGACTGAAAGACGCAATGTGGGAAAACGCCTTCAGTGAAAAGAAGAGAGAAACTGTCTGATCAAGAGAGGAGAGAAACACTCATTTAGAGTTGGAAGACAATGAAGTGGAAAAATTCACACACACTGCCCAAGTCTCAGCTTCCTGCAGTGTAGGACAGCTGTAGGCCCACTTCTATTGAATGTGTATGTGTGAGTTGTTTCATGCAGTAGAGTTTGACCGCAGATGGAGTAGCATTTAATAATTTATTCTGGATATTTATGCTACTCAAATACTGATAACACAGATACACACTGATTAAGCACCGCTTTGTTAACCAATTTGGAGATTTCTTTTTAACACAGGTGGGCCTCACTCAGGTGGGAAGTTTTCACCTGTATGTTAGTCCGTGTTAAAATAGGTCCTGTGTTTTGTATTTGTGTGTGTATGTGCTGGCAATGTTTGATGAGGCAGGTTTTATTTTAGTGCAGTTGAATTATTCACAGAGTTGAAGTGCACTGAGGTGGAAAAGCTCAGTGCATGCAACTGTGAGTGTGTGTGTCTGTGTTGTTTTGTATAATCCTGAGACGTCTGCTGTTTCTGTGCAGGTTTGTGTCTGTCAGGGTTTGGAGCATGTGTGTCTTAAAGCTTCTGTCTTGTCTTGGTTGTGTGTGAGTGGATACTCTTTGTGTACCTTTAATGAAGGGCCTTGGGGCTTGTCAAGCAGGACATGAGACTTGTCTGAATAAGCTGGAGGTTTTAGTGGCACTTCAGGGTTTCTGTAGAAATTAGTCACCGTAAATAGTCTAGTTAGTAGCCTTTGTGTTATGGGTTCAATTATTAAGGTAAGGTAAGGTTATGGGTTTAATTTTCAAGCCCCGCACATACTGATAAAAATGTATACCTTGAATATACAGTAAGTCACAAAATTCTGTCCTGTAATAACTTTGTGTAATAAAATATCCCCAAGTAGTTTTTTGATCTTTACTGTTGACTAGAAACAAACTTCAAAATCAGTTTCCCACAATGCATAACAACTAAAAACTGAACTGAATTTAGACCAAATTCTAAAATGGATCTAAATTCACTTGTAAATGTAAAAGCAGCACTTGTTCTGTTAACAATACATATATTAGTGTTTATAGCATTCATTCATAAGCATGCTCACAAAATCCTCATTATTCTATTTACTGCCAGACTGTGCTTTCATATGCCGTAATATGAGAGCTTGTGATAAAGGGAATGTGTGCTGATGGAGCAGTGATGGACTGAACCGCTGACTCATCCTTGGCATTAAATAATGATCTTTCCCTCAGGGGTTTGGATGAGAGATGGGGCTCCTGTGACCCTCTGCATACTGTCAGTGGATCATGATGATCGGTGCTTTGATGCATCTTGTTTTACAGATGAACAGGACTCATTATGTAACTGTCTGCACTCACAATAATGGGCGTGTTGATTCTTTTGAGAGCATAATAAAAGTTCACATTAACAACAGGTGCATCAACATGCATTTTGAGATAATTAATAAAATACAGGATTGTGTTATTAAATGTAGTTTTTTTGTTGTTTATTGGGTTATTGAATTTAGTTTATTTAGTTTTATTTAGTATTAAATTTAGTTTAAACTTGTGAAATCTTCCTTTAGCATAACTTGCTTATGTCCTTGGTTGTGTTGGTGCTACATGGTCTGTTAGACTTTGCTACAGTGTTACTATGTTCATCACGTATCATCTGATTTGAATAATAACATCCAGATTGTTTTTACTTAAAGGATGACCAGGCTGACTAACAAAACATTTTCTTTAGCTTTGAGAGTTTCAGACTGATTTTGCTCCGCTTAGTGAAGCAGACTTAATTTCAACTCCACTTCAACTTTATTGCGCCCCAGAAGGACAATTATTTCTGCTACAGTGGCACAACACACACACAAAAACAACAAATAAATAATGTGTTATTTGCTACCTCTTCCGATAAGATTAAAATACAGATATATTTAATTTCTCTGATGTCTCAGCTGTACTTGTTAAGCTGTTAGTCAGATGCAGTATGTCTCACTGGATGCAGAGAGACTCTGGCTGGGCGATTGTTTTGAATGCTGACTGCTGCCTCAGTCCTTATCCTGTCAACTTGAATCTTCTTGTTGTCTCTGTACTCCTTGTCCCCACATTCTACTTCTTGTCCACATAGTGATGTCATTTGTCCTGACTTCCTGTTCCTTCGAGACAGTGGCACAGAAACACCAGCAGAGTTTTTAACTCTCTCTTTAAGATGCATCACTTTTCTTCTTACTGAAACTAACTATTTGCTCTAACTTTTTTTTGATGTAGCTTCCAAAATATTATGCTACATTTGCCTGTAGTGGGGGAATGGAGAGAAACTACTGGCCATTTTTGATTATTTTCATATATAATTTATTTTTATGTATCCCTATGACAATTCCTATAGCAATATTATCCATATCCCTGTTTGAATGTACGTACAATCATGTGTGTTTTTCAGCTGTATGGTGTGCAGAGGTGGAGGAGAGGTTGGTAAACTATCTTCTCTCACCTGAACGATACAACAAGCTGATCCGGCCAGCAGTCAACAAGAGTCAGCAGGTCACCATTGCTATCCAGGTGTCCCTTGCCCAGCTCATCAGCGTGGTTGGTAGTTCACTGTTGAAAATCTAAATGCACGAGGCATTGTTAAGCTTGTTAAGCTTTAAAGTGACTGCAATGTTAATGCTTGTTTTTCAGAATGAGAGAGAACAGATTATGACCACAAATTGTTGGCTCACTCAGGTATGTGGAGCTTGTGTGCTTGGGTTTTAGTGTAAGACTTTCTTTCTAAAGTGTGTGTCCTCTTGCAGGTATGGAATGATTACAGGTTGATGTGGGATCCAGAGGAGTATGAAGGTATCAGGAAAGTGCGTCTTCCCTCTCAGCATATATGGCTGCCTGACATTGTTCTGTACAACAAGTGAGTTTTTAGATGATGTTTTACACTTTAAAGTAAAGCAAGATTTACAATATAATATAATGTAATAAAATATAATCTTATATAATATATTTATGTATTTAGCAGATGCAGAAGTTAACAGTAATGTTACCTACGTTACGCTATGTTATGTTATGTTAGGTTATGTTTTAATTAATTAGTTAATTTTGCTTACACACAAGTTTCATGAAGGAGACTATACAGTGCTGCATTACTGCTGCAGGATTTAGTAGGATTTCACCTTGTCCCAGGACAATGTTATTGTGTTAATCTCAGGAATGGCAAGAGAGATTGAGATTAAAGTAACAGCGTGTTAGCTGCAGCTCAGCATATCAGCTTTGAGTTTTACCTTTAATATGCACTTTATTTTGCACACAAGCAAAATAGGACACTTTACTCTAGTTCATTTTGAACAACAAATAAAAAATGTGTTTGTCATTTTTAGTGCTGATGGGACATATGAGGTGTCTTTCTATTCCAATGCGGTCGTATCAAATAATGGTGAGGTTGCCTGGCTACCACCAGCTATCTATAAGAGTGCCTGTAAAATTGAGGTGCGAGACTTTCCCTTTGACCAGCAAAACTGCACTCTCAAGTTCCGCTCCTGGACTTATGACCACACAGAAATTGACCTCATCCTGTTGTCGGACTTTGCCAGCCGAGATGACTTCAAGCCAAGTGGAGAGTGGGATATTGTCTCCTTGCCTGGTCGTAAAAACGAAGACCCTAATGACGCGACATATTTGGATATAACGTACGATTTTATCATCAGACGCAAACCGCTGTTCTACACTATTAACCTTATAATCCCGTGTGTTCTCATCACTTCCTTGGCCATCCTGGTGTTCTATCTACCATCAGACTGTGGTGAGAAGATGACTCTGTGTATTTCCGTACTTCTGGCCTTAACTGTGTTCCTCTTACTCATTTCCAAGATCGTACCCCCGACCTCACTCGCCGTGCCCCTCATCGGAAAGTACTTGATGTTCACCATGGTGTTGGTGACGTTCTCAATCGTCACAAGCGTGTGTGTACTGAACGTGCATCATCGATCCCCAAGCACGCACACTATGCCTAAGTGGGTCAAATATTACTTCCTGGCCCGCTTGCCTGCCTTCTTATTCATGCGACGACCGGGAGAGTCCAACAGACGTGAGAAATTTAGCAGGAAGCACCAGCAGGGCTCCTTATCTGATCCACCAGCAAAGCATGAGGCAGATGCGTCTGACTCCACCTTCTATGTGAATGAAGATTCTGGCAAGCACATTGGTTGGAGATCCAGTGATCTGCAGGAGAGCACAGAGTTTCGTAAGAGAATGACGGTGAAGTGCTCAGCAGATGTGGAGGAGGCGGTGAAGGGTGTCAGATACATCGCTGACAAGATGAAGAGTGAGGATGATGATGAAGGGGTGAGGACTTTCACAACCCATTTGTCACAATGTCTTTCACATTTGAATTCTTTTTCTGTTTATATATTATTGCACGTTATTATAATCTCTACTAAAAGAAATCATTTGTGCAGAATAGTAGTTCA
>JAZGTK010006491.1:0-20745 GCA_036877625.1 Ambastaia sidthimunki | reverse complement strand
CGCCCTACACAGGCAGGCAGACGACATGATTGACAGCCAGTGAGCGCTCCTGATTGGCTAAAGGAGTTTTTGGCGCGTACATGAATTGTGAGACAGGTGTGTTTTTAAACACCTGTTTTAGTTTTATCTCACAGTAACACGATCATCTAAAAACACGGAGTTCATCATGAATGTTATTTTAATATTATAATCAGTTTACGATGCACGTGGACACTAAAATAGTTTCTTTCTTTTCCTTATATGGCGCTTCCGGTAACATGTAAACAAAGATTATCACGCGAGATTTTCAGTGGAAATAATCTAATATGTTAAATTTACATATAAATCTCACACAACTTCACAAAACATGCGACACAGCGTGTGTGGATTATTTACATTTGTGTGAATGTATGTTGTTCTCACTGGATCTTCACGTTAAGAGTTAAAGGTGAGTGAAAGATGAAACATTTATCATTCAGCTGTGAACTGTCAGTGTTGTGTGTCTGGCATTTCATTTCAAGTCTTTATTATTAGTTTATGTGCTGTTTCCCATTATTTATATAACTTGGTTGTTTGGTTGTTTGTTGTAGGTGAATGTTTGTATATTTAGAATAGAAGGTGTTTAATTTTCATGAGCAGGGGAATCTTGAGTGGTCTTTACATTCATTGATTCGTGTTATTATTGTTGTGAGAGATGTCTGTGTATTATTGTGATATTTGGGGGAATATAGGCCTTAAATGACGATCAGTTTCAGTGAAACGCTTTTCCTCTGTCGTCCAGCAGGTGACAGTGTTTGTACACATTTAAACATCAGTTTATTATCGTTTCTCATTCTGTCAGTGACTGTATCAGTCCAGCTCGTCTGCCTGTAAAATTGTTTTCTGTATAGATACATAGTCACAAAGATCTCGCAGTAACATACAGCATTTTAATAGCACGTTTATTTACACGCCTTTAACATTTTCAGATGAAAGACCTTTTCTGCAGTCGTGTTTTTATGTTTTCACAATTTATTTTTTGCTTTAAATAGCTATAAGGCGATTTCCCCAATATTTATTGATATAAATTAAATAGATGGGAATCTGTTCTTTTATCCAAATATACATTCTTGATTTTGTATTATTTTGACTGTACCGCCTTTTCCACTATTAACAACATCGTCCATAAACTGGATATAGAAATGTTTCACAATTTACATTAGTGTGTTTGTTTTACCGTGTGTTTACAAAAATACTGAATTACATACAAGAAAATGCTTTATTTAAAAAAACAAAAAGCTTAATATAATACGTGTGCTGCTTGTACATACGCCTTATTTATACTGACGTGTTTAATTACATGACGCTACTGTTACTGCAGAGTAAAGTTATTAAAATACAAATTCATGGTAATGTGTGAGAGACAGACAGAGAGACAGACAGAGAGACAGACAGAGAGACAGACAGAGAGACAGACAGAGAGACAGACAGAGAGACAGACAGACAGACAGACAGACAGACAGACAGACAGACAGAGAGAGAGAGAGAGAGAGAGAGAGAGAGACATTGGGTGGCTCTGGGCTTTTGTCCTGTGGTCGTGTGCACTTGACCTTTAGTTTGAAGTAAACACCAGCTGCTCTTCTGACTGTCTGCTGGAGATTTCAGCACGACTGACTGACCATCAGCTTTAAACATGTGAAACCTGAACTTACGTCCAATTCAACGTCTTCATCATTATTTTATCTTTAAACGGGAAATGCAACTCAACATGCAAATGTTTACTGTTGATTTGCATTTTTTGAGGTTCTTCAAGGTTTATTAAATATTGTAAAAGTTCACAGCACTTGTTTTCTGTGTTAATTATTAGATGATGCGACGGACACACAACATATAGCCGCTAAATGTTTTATTATTATGTGCAAGTAAATTACCGCAATTCACAAACCGCTGGTTTTAAAAATCATTTTCAGCTTCTTCATTCTATAGACACATAACAATTTAATAAACGACAATGATTCACATTTACATTTATTTCACAAAATATCTAAATATCACAAATTGTAAAATATCATCTAAAGAATCAGTCGAACTAATTTTAGCAGATATCTTACATAAAATATCTCAAGTGTGACATCAACCTAAAAAAATATCTCATCAAAGCTTCCGATTTATTTTATTATTTGTAAAACGGAAAACAGCTGAATTAGATCCTGTTTTAAAAACCGAATTTTATAATCAGTTTAAACAGCCTTAAAAATGAGAAACAAATACATGTGTTTTATTGCAACAGCCGGTTGCAATAATAATATCGCATATGTATCTTATCTATACATCTTATAAATAATATATTTTATATTTAATGATAATTAAATTTTAAGATGCATCTACAAATTAGTTATAAAAATTGAGTTGAATCAAAGGCCGGTTGCCACATTTAACACGGCATATAATAATCCTAAATATATCTCGTTTTAAAAGAGAGGTTATATTATATTTTAGCACATACAATGTTAATCCAAATATACATTTCGCAGGTAGAAATATATTTTTTCTCACACGAATTACAGTTTTTCTACAGTTTTCCCATTAGATTTCTATTTTTTCAATCTGATAGCGTTTGGATCATATATTCGATTATAAATCAAAATTTACCCAATAAGACACTGAAACGAGGCTGTATGCGTGTCTTTTTTTCTTTTATTTTTAAGCACTTTCTGATAATGTAGAAAATTCAACCCTTTAAATGTCATTAGAAACATCGGGAAAATTATGTAAAGGGAAAAGAAAATATATAGCGATTCATTTGTATAGCGTAAGATGTTGTTAAAATATCACAGTCTGTAAATCATCTCTAAAGCTGTCAAATAAAGGCGCTTGACTTCCGGTCAGTGTCTCAAGTTCATGTTCACAGATGTGCAAATAATGACCTGCGATCAATAAAGTAAAACTAAAAGAATCACAAAAAAACCTTTAAAGCTTCAAGATTAGAGCTTATACATTATTAAAGCAGAATGTTGAGCACAGAAAGAACAGAAAAACTTCATTAATGATTTAACGGAAAACATGATCATGCAAAGCAACGTTAGAATCGGGTTTAACCTCAAACATAAGCAGAACTCTTCCTGTGTATTTACATTATATTGCTGTTGTTGGGATTTACCTGAGGAGGAGGAGAGAGGAGAGGTTTGTGGACGTCCTGCCTGCTGATGTTTTGGAGGTTTGAGGAGCAGACGCAGTGAGACAGGCTGTGGGTCTGATGTTTGGGGTGAAGGTCACGGGGTCACCAGACAGACTGCAGTCAGGGCTGTACTCTGCGTGTCATATGGAGGCCAGAGACTGGGTGGCATAAATAAGGATTTATTATTCCACAATTATCCTCCACATATTCTCCAGCATACAGCATCTGCAGCTCTTTCTTTCTTTCTCTCTTTCTTTCTTTCTTTCTTTCTTTCTGTATTCTGTAAAATAATGATCAGTATATTTTTTGGTGCTGCTCAGACTATTTATTTTGAAACATTGTCATAATTGTGATCTCTCTGAATTGCTTTGTGCTTGCAAATTGTAAATATTTAACACTGTACACACGGCATGTTTGGTGTTATCAAAATTTCCTTCAGTCAGCAACAAATACAATACTAATTTGTAATGCAAATACGAGAGCATTTTAATCCACAGTGTAGATAAATGGGGTGTTATTGAGTGCAGTGCCAATAATGTAGCTATTGTTAAAAGTTAAGGGCCATGTTCTCTGCTTAATAAAATCTGGATTAATGCTAACTGCACACGAAGACCTTTGGCTACATGAATCTTTACTGGACTGTTGCATATAAACATGGTTAACGGTCAGAAGATTAACAGTTAAACATTTGTACCTGCTTGTGTGTTTACTTGATCTGATTAGTTTGTTTCACAGATTTAAACCCCTTTAGCTTTCTCTCCAAAATCCCAAATAGAGGAGCACGGTTGCCATATCAACCGGCCACCTGACGTGTTACTGTGGCAACAGCAGTATTAGACAGAAAGCGCTTATTAGATGTCCCATCTAAGGGTACGAAGGCGGGGGTGGTGAAGGGGTAAAGGTGGAGGGGGGGTGTAGGGGGCACATCTATTAAACAGGAATAAAATAAGAAATAGTACTGAATAGCAGGAGTACACTGACTCACAGAAACTAGTGTAGAATGTCTTTTTACAAGAGGACGTTAATACCCAATAAAGCTACTAAACTTTACCTGGTTTAGGGGTCTCAAGTACAGCAGGGAGAGTCCCAGTGATGTGATGAGGTGTGACATTTGTGTCTTTGGAAACAGGCAGTGATGAAGTGTACTCAAGGGTCAGTGGGTAACGCCATCAGAGACATCAGTGTGTTTGTGGAGGAGCGCTCGCACCCGCAGTAACACACACAGAGAGGTTTATATGCTGCTCATGGGTAACAATGCATCTGTCCTGTCTGTGCCCACCGATAGTATTAATGAAAAGAAGCTGAATGGTGTCTAGGTGATAATCATCAATGTATTATTTTATATCAGCCTAAACTTAATACTTAATCATTTAATCTGATTTTATTTTATAAATTAATCTTGATTTAAAATCAGCATTGGTTATTGACGTAAAACATTTTAGTAGCATCTTAATATAGAATAGAATAGAATAGAATTTTAATATGTGTGTAAAATAAAAAATATATACACACACATATATATTAAAATTAGACAAACAAATACAGGGAAACATAAATATTGAGTCACATGTATATGAAGTTACTGCTAAAAAGCTGAGTGAAGAATTAACATAACGTGCGTGTGTGTGCGTGTGCGTGTGTGCATGTTGTGGTAATTAACCCACATTAGATTAATCTCTGAGGGTGGCATTTGTATCACAATGAAACTGTGACCTCCAGCTTTGCCACGGGGCAGATAGACATACAGAGGTCTGGCGGCAGGCCAAACACACACACATACAAAAGCACATATGCATATACAAAAACAAACAATATCCAGTGTTTAAAAATTCACATCCACCTGTTACAGAGGGAGTGTAAAATACATACAATGTAGAAATTCTTATTCTGCTATTTTACCACTATACATAATATATATATCAGTAATGTCATTGTATAAGAATGATACATTTAGTGTTTGATAACCTACTGAATTTTGGGACAACATTCTGAAATGTGGGGTAAACATTCCCAGTTGGATTAGCCTAATAATTTCCTTCCACATGATTCAAATCCGGTGGATTTACCAGCTATTGAAACTTTACCCTGGATAATAGCGAGTGGATTTAGAGCTGTTATGTTCTGTTATCCTCACAACCTCTGAAGATCCTCAACACAGGCATCACATTGGAAATATAAAGAGGATTTCCCAGCAGGCATTTGTTATTCCACTTCTTTCTGGAATACCATTTCCCATTTTTCCAGCTAAGAAATAGTGTTTATATGCAAAGTATCTTATACACTGCAGCCGCACACCTTCCAGAACCGTCTACCACTGATAGCTGCTGTTCACAGAGCAGAAAATAACGTTTGACAAACAACTATATCCATCATGAGTCATAAAAATTACAGATTCACTTCAACAAGAACAAGTAATGCTACAGTTACCTGCATTAAAGTAAACCCCCCTTAAATTTACACATTTTACAGACTGCTTGTATTAATAATTTAAGTGAATTTTTGATTTACCTGTTCCATATTAAAGATTTAAGCTAATCCTTCATTTATCAAGCTGGCTGAACCACAGATTTCAACATGCTGTGATTTCTAAGGCATTAAGAGTTAAGTGTATAGTTTTTTATAGCCCTTTTTGCAGGTTTAGGTGCAGATGTGAGGATTATGCCTCTGTTTTAGCCTGTTTTGCTTAGTTCATACTGCAGAGAAAACTGAATAAAACTGAGAGAAATGTTTTAAGAGAACCAGTTTACAAACTTATATATCGTCCCCTTAATGACCTGGAAAACAGTTTATATAAATTGGACATTACAAAACCCATTAAAATGACACAGACCTTGTGGACCATTTATGATCATAGCTGAAGATTTTATTTGGGTTTTAAAATGTATTCTGTCTGTTTCCTAAACTGTTTTTAGACCATCATTTTGATGACAGTACAGAAGACTGAAGCTGTAAGCAATCTGATCTTTGGATAGATTACTGGATAATTGTTTAGATAAGACAATTTTGTTGACAGACGCAGTTGGCTTTATCTTTAAATCGGTTTAGACTGTATCAGACTGGTACCGATATTAATATCACATTGTTTAATTTAATGAAATGACGCTTTCATTCTACAAGCAGTTGAATAGCCTCAGATATCAAAGCAGCCGTCAGGGGGCGCTGCAGAAACACCCTCCGTCATCACTGCGCGTTAAAGTTCATGATAGAGCACATTTATACAGATTACCAGAGTCACAGAAATGTGTTTTCAAGTGATTTATATAATCTAAAAAAGCACTTTAAGAATCGCAGTGCAGATATGCATTGCTGACCATCGGCAAAAATTAAATCTTTAGTGTCTTTTCTCGACAGACAGCGCAAACACTGTTTTGCACAAAATTTGCTAAAGAAATAGGATGCAGTCTGTTTGTTAGTTTTTAGGCTTTGTGAACTTCCACATTTTGCACATGTAGGCGCGCACATTGTGTAAATGGAAAGGAAATAACTAAGATTTCTGATTTAGTGCGAATATGCAGCCCAACGCCAGATCTGACGCGCATCTGAGGCTGAAATGCGATGCAGGAGTCAGAAGTTGTATCGGGCAGTTCAGAGCCATTAATACTTTCATTAATACTTTCATTTGTACTGTATGCAGGACGCCTGGAAACGTCATTATGTCGACATTGACTGAATTTTATTTTCTGATGCGATTCTTATTTGCTGAAAGTATTGCTCGTGAATAAATAATAATGTCATGCAAATCAAAAGATTTCTCCATTGAGATGCTGCCATGGGCTATTTCTTTAAAAAAATGTATATACCTTTTTTTAAATGCACATCTGAATAAGTCAGTATCTAAAATAAATAACTCGCTTATTTTATTATATTTTAATGCAAATTCCAAACTCATTTTTAACAAACCGTCGTGACATCGCGGGTGACTGTTAGTAAATAAAATGGAAAACAAGACAAACGCACATGTCAGTTCTTTATAAATCGAGTTGCTGTTAAAACTTTTGCGGAGATGATATTTAATGAATATTTACGCAGTGGATGTGTATGAAAACAGGTTGGTGTGTGGCGTCTTTAATGTACAACTTTGAGAAAGTCATGTTAACACTTTGCAACAATACGAAAAGAAATGTTTGTGAATTTTAAAAAGTGACTGAATTCTTTATGCAATGCAGTGACAGTTTTATGACAGAACGGAAACTGTGACCGTAGCTGCGCGAGGGCCATTCAAACACACACACACACACACACACACAAAGAGCACAAAAGAATTATCATGACAAAAGACACAAGTAGAGTGAAAAACACTTCAACACTCACTGCTTTCATGTAGAAGTTTTAATGGAAACAATTTTGTTCCTGCTCGTGCATAGATGAACGGGTTTGTCATGCGTTGGGCTACTGGAAAAATATTGATGCATTTATTATTGAGATGTAAATTGTATAAACAATGAACAATATAAACTATAAATATTCTCCTTGCAAATAGCTGCATGGGATACAAAACTGTTATTCTAATATTTTAACAAAAACAGCCAGAGCATTAATAATAATAATAATAATAATAATAATTATAACAATGCGTATTATAATTATTAATGCATACACCAATTTTAGTGGATTCAGTAAATTAAAAACATGTTTTGTTTAATGTAACGAGAGTGAATCATATAACTGATATAAAGGAATCGTAACATATGTAGAGTTGAACCAAAATGTTGCGTTTCTCCAAATAACGACAGCGCAGTGCTTTGAAGAAAAATAAAAAAATGCTTAAGATTACAGTTGTCTGTTTACATATTTGCGTTTATAACATTAACTGCATAAATAGCTGCATATCGAATATTCATCAAATGACTCGATACTGTATATTAATCAGAAATGCTCTTCTTACAGTGGTTTAAACTAGCACCAGGACAGAAAATGATTTTTATTAATTTAATATTTGTTTTATTAGAACATGCGTTTATGATAAGGAATAATATTGTATTATTACTACAGCAACAATGCGTTTTTTGTATAGTGACTTTATGATTTCGACATTGCACGTTCTCATCAATTTAATATGAAATATTTTATGAATGTTTCTCTTTCTTGCACTGGCATCTAATCTCATGGAAACTTTCCATTGTTATCGTGTTGTATTCTTTTATGCTGTTTATATACAAATATAAATTGTTCTACAGTGTAATTCCATCACTCCCAGCCCCCTCCTCCCTGCAGCCCCCCGCCCTCTCTCTCTTTCTCCCACCGTGGAATCTTATTGATCCAGGAGGAGCTAATTATCTCTCCCTCTCGTGACTGTGTAATCAGCGCATGCGCGGTCTGTTAATTCCAGCCATTTTTTGCAGGAAAGTAATTAGCAGGAATAAAGACCGGACTGTTTTTTTCACTCTCTCCTCCTTCCTCGAACCGAGAGCCGAGGCGCGTCCGTCGTCTGCATTACAACCAAAAACAAAAGGCCGTTTTAAATGCTTTAAGAAACAGTGAAATACCTCTTTAAACTTCATGGCGACGTGTAACGCAAAGTGAACGCGCGCATCTGTGCGAATGGGACCTATAAGCGTGTTTACTGGAATACAAAGCGACGCGTCTGAATGTAAGTTCGTATCTGCCGAGCGCGTATTGACTGATCTGTTGTATTTCACCTCTGTGTTTACATGCATGAGTAATGTTAACCAACCGGGTAATGCATGATGGTAGAAGGGCTGTTATTGTTATTACCAAGTACTTGGCATGTCACGTCATGTGTATAACATTGTGTGTAATGTAAAGTCTCTTTCACTTTCTTGGACATCGGTGGCTCTTTGGAGTTGTGAAGGAAGTTAGTAAAGCTGATGTCCTGTTCTCCTACCTGTTTTCTCCAAGTTGTCGCCCTCCGGTTAGTTGCACAAGAAAAAGAAAGAAAAGAGGTCCGTGCTGTGCGTGTTTAATGCTGCTGTCGTCCCGCAACACGGATGCGTCGCGCTGCTGGATCTCAGCACGCGTTATTATTCGCACCGAATGCATCAGTATTGACACGCGCTACGGGAGGCGCCCGGTAATCCCCGTTCAGTGCAGATCCGCCCGTGCAACGTTACAAAGTATCCGAGCGGTGTGTGAAAGCCCGGTGCGTCTGCGGCGTGCGTGCGTGTGTTATATTTCAATACCTGGTGTGTCGACAATATGCAACTTCAGCGTTTAAGAGCCAGAAACTGTCAGAAACAGCAGCTGTTACGCATACAGAAGAAGCGAAAAGAGTCCGTGATGTGCTGGACATGATCCGTGAAGCTGTTTGGACTTCAAAGTGTGTGTGTGTGGGTTTGTGTGAGTAAGATTGTGTAGGTGTGTGTGTGTGGGTTTGCTAGATAAACTTGGAAGTAAACTAAATCTGACAAAATCTCTTTTTAAAATGGCTTAAAGTTTACAAGCTTTTCAGTGAATAATGCTGCTTTTGAACGGTTAGTGTTTTTTAAATGCAGGGTTTATATGAGAATCCGTTTTATATGAAAACAATAGAAGTGTATGAATAGAATGTATGTCCTCATTTATCCATTTCAGCGTTTTGTGTGTGTGTGCTCATGTGTACACGGCCATTTTCCCCCTTTTGTTTTTCTTTTGTAATTTATATTGTTACAATTTTTATATACAATATATAGTAGTTTTTACAAAGTATCTAGTCTTATTTATATACCACCTAATTGATTGATTGGATTATGAAAAAATAAATTCCCATCCAATTGCTTGGGATTTTTTTGCCTTTTTATTTCTTTGTTTCGAGTCAGACTGATTCGTTCTCTCACTTAATGTCAGAACATTCTTTTATAAATAATAAAGTTATATATATATATAATTACATTGTACATCTGGCTAAACAGAACACATTTGCTACAGTGAGATGAACTACTACCAGAAAATAAACACCCAGCTTGTGCACAGAGAACAGATGTAAATAAAGCAAAACCAGTCCCTTTTAAACACACACACACACACAAACACACACACACACGCTGGTGTGGGTGAAAGAGGATTGCCTCACAGGTCAGAGGTCATGGAGTTAGGGTAAAGGGTGAAAGGAAGAAGAGGGGATGAAAGAAAACAGGGTGAGAAGATAAAGCTGGACTCCTCAGGGTGGTGTTGTTAAACACAGAGTTGATCAGCCAATGAATGCGTGAGCGTGTTCAAGAAAATCTGAAAGAATTTTATTACATAAACGTAGTGTTAGTTAGAAACACTATGTGTTATTAAATAATGTTATGTGTTATTAAATAATGTTACGCTAAGATACTTGTTAATCTTTTATATACAATGAGAAAGACAATGGAATATAAGTTGGTGTGTCTAGCTGTATATTTGTAGTGCTGCACCACCGTACGTTTCCCTGTAAAGATTGTGTAGATGCGTCATAAAATCAGGTGCGTTAAAATCTGAATAATAATTGTGTGTGTTGTGTGTGCACATTGCCTTCAGGGTTTGACTTTTTCTGTTTATCATAATAATAGCGGAGGTTGTGTAGAAATGAGCTGATCACTCACCAAGCCCTCACACACACACACACACACTGACAGAACAATGTACGGGGGCCCAGCCTGTCAGTTCAAATTCTGCTGTCCGTCCACGCCTTCAACAGAGAGAGAGAGTGTGTGTGTGTGTGTGAGAGAGAGAATAGGAGGTGATCAGTGGCTGTCTTACCTCTGTCATCTCTCTCCAGAATTCACTGTAAATATTGAACTATATCACACTGTCTCTGTGCCGGTCCGGGCGGAAGCAGTGTGTGTTGTTTGATCGGGCTGTTGAATGTATAGATTAAAGGTATAGTTTATAGAAAGTGCATAAAATGTGATCATGCAAAGGTCAATGTGATTGTTAAACAGCTTTCCTTGAAAATGAACTATAAATGAACAACAACACAGCCTGTAGCCTCAGTGCTGAAATGTGACTGTATGTTATTAGCCATGCTGTTGTATTTTATATATGAGTATTTAGGTCATTTAGATGATATTTAAATCCATAGCAGCAGATTCTACATCTGTTTTAATTGTAATTTCTTTAATTATTACACAAGTACTATGCTGTAGATTTTAAGCCCTGATATTATTAAAGATAGTATTTGTATTTTTGAAAATGTATTTGTTACACTGCAGGGCTATTTACACAAACTGCAACAACATGATCAAACAAATACAATTGTACACATTTCCTAATGCGTTCTTTTAAACTGTAATCTGTAATTTAAACATTAAACATTTTTTGACATGTTATTTGTTGACGACCTATTCTCAGCTCAGTCATTATTCTTCAAAAGAAGGTTTCAGCTGTGAGGTTTGTGTGTAAGCATGAGTTATTATCACACATTTAAAAAACATTACAGGAACATTTTTTATGCAGACAGAGCTGCTGTTCTTCTCTTCAGTTTTGTGATCTGACTGCTAAAAGGAGTTAATCTTGCAAAAAATGTTTTTCCTCCAAATCTTTCTCATTTCACAGCATGTATACTTGTGTAATGAACACAGAATATTTACATGAATAATCCTTTCAGATAATTGCTTTAGTGCACGAGGCCATTTGCTGTTTCATATGAACGGGTGGTGAATGTTTGAGCAGGATGGGTGTGTGTGTGTGTGTGTGTGTGTTTTGAAGTGTTTCACATGCATTGTCAGTGGCACAGGATCAAGTAAAATGAGTAAGAAGTCTTTCAGTGTAGCATTGATCTCATAATCCCGCCGGAGCGTGTGCTGCAGTTTAAATCAATACGTTTACACCACACTCACACTTTCACACTGCAGTCTGAAATGTGTGTGTGTGCACTGCCGCTACTGTAAGTCTACTGTACATTTCCAGCATGCTGACCTGAGGTTGTGACAGAATGTATATCAGACTGTGGGATATTATCCTGTCACTTGCTTCTGCCTGTCAAAATTAGAAGAATTAGAAGAAGAAAAAGAAGAATTAATATAAACAAATGCAGTTATGGCTCATTTTAAAGGAGGCTCGTTTTCCTTGTTTTAACATCAGCATTATCCTTTAACCTTTGACCTTTCGTGTGTCATTTTCTTGAATGTCGTACAGGAAGTACATCTATATTTGCTGAAATGAGATTTTGTTTGTTGCTTGAACTTATATAAGTCATACCCACCCCCCACACTCACCCTTTCTGTCGTTTACTCTTTCTTTCTTTTATTCTTTTTCTTCATTTTTCCCCCTTTTGAAGTTTGCCTCTTGAATGGGCCAGTGTCTCTAATGGAAATGGGGCATTAAATCAAAGATCAAAGACAAGCACACAGCAGAGAGGACAGCTGTCTAAATACAGTGAGAGAGAATGTGTGTGTGTTTGCGTGACTGAGGGAGAGAGAGGGTGTGGGATGTGATACTGTCATTTTACAGTATAACCCTTGTTACAGTTTCACATTTAGATGCAAAGATCGCATTTACACGCAAGTCCTTCAGTGTTTTTCTTACGTTTAAATTGTCATTTTATAGCGTATGTTTAACTTCAATCTCAGGCACTCTGTACACTGAAAAAATAATTTTGCTGTCAGTATTTGTGGTAAAATTGTGTAAACATCTTTAAGTCAAGGTACATTTACACGTGAAGCAAGATTGTGTAACATAATAAGACAGATAATTTCAGATGAGCCGTTTATTTTTCTTACCTTATTGGCATTTTGTTGTTTTAAGCATGAAGTCATTACATGAGTTTGTGTTGTGTGTTTTGCAGTGTAAATTGTCTCTATCATGTTGCAGTAGATAAATAAAGCACGTTTCATAAGGGTTATGTTGTGCTGTACAGTCACATCTGTACAATTTGTTGTAGTGTTTGTTGTGATATGAGGCCACATTATATGAGCTTTAAAACAGGAAGCTGTGCTCCTGATTCAGCAGTTTGTGCTGTGAATGTAGAATCAGTCTCTCCAGCATGACCTCTCTTCAAAACAGCGGGACTTCCCAGCACCCCTGCAGTATCTCACTATGGTCCCTTGTGTAGGATCTGCATACGTATTAGAGCACACTTCTCTTACCATTAAACTAAAGGCAAAACATAGTTTATTCAGACAGATTAATCATTTCAGTGCAGTGCAAGATTTTGTCATTCGTTTTACGAGGTTAGTGTTGGGTTAGTGCTGGGGTGAGCATTAGGGTTAACATTGTATTGTGTATTTTTTTTATCCTACATCTTGGTCCTGATCCACACACACACACACTCTTGCACAGAGTAATTGGCTTAAGATGTGTCTTGATTCCAGCTGTGTGCCCCCTATCAGGTATCCCAGAGAGATGGGTAATTAACCTAGCTGCTAATGAGATACATCACTAATTACATCACACACACATGCACTCAATACGGCTGTAAATGTGTGGATCTGTACAGTCTAGTTGTGTCAGCACGGTGGTTTGGTTATGAATCTGTATCTCCACTTCGCACAAGCATTTGTGTTCATTTCGATACACGGAATCCAGTAAGGGCTGTTCATTAGTTTTGAATTTGGCCCATTAAGTCAGTTGTTCTGGGCCTGAGGACCGGTTTGATCTTAAATCAGTGAACGCATCCTTTAGCTTGGTGTGCTAGCATCCTGCTTCAGCTTCCAGTAAGATGCTTAGCATTCACGCTATTGATTTTCCCATTAGCACTTTAGCCCCCTCCAGTAGAGAGGATCAGAGAGAGCTCAGAGTAACAGCATGAATCGGGCTTCAGGAATCCGCTCTCTTCAACCCAGAAACGCAGCAATTAGCCCTGCAACTCTCCTCCATAAACCCTGCACTCCCTTAAGACTCCACACACATGCTTGTTTTTACACTATTTAGGGGACTTTACTTTGAACAAACCCAGTAATAACTACAGGATAAGCACATTTTAATTATTTAACTGCAGCCCGCAGTGTAACTGCAAGGCAGGCTTAAGCAGCAACACTGTATTTGTGCTTGTGTGAAGCTCACTGGTTTTCAGGGGTTTTCGGCAGCACTGTGTAAAAATGCTTTTCTAAAAGTGAGACGGTTTTGACATGAATGCAACTTGCAATTATTTCAGGCACCTAATAGAAATCGGACCCTGTTTTGAAGGCTGCTTTAATATAATTCAGTTTAATTCACTTCAGCTGCTTCTTGATCAAGGCCCCGTGTCTCTTGAGAAACCTGCTGTGACGGGACTCAACAGGGAAGCTGTTCCAGAGGCACGGTTACAGGGCAATCCCCCACAGACACGGCCCTGTGTTCTGCTTAGCTGCCTGAAGGGAAATCTGATGCAGATGAGGGGAGGGGAGGCAGAGACAGACAGAGACATTTAATTGAGCAGATCTTGGTGATTCCAGGAATTGTCTCTCATGTAATATTCAGCTCTGGGTAATACAGCTTGGCAAAGAGCTATTGATCACCGTCTAGACCTCCGTGTGTCTCCCCACATCAGTTCTCTCTGAAGAGTGACAGTCATGTTTGAGATTCTGCTACAGTTAAAACTGTGTCATGTTTTGCTGTAATTGTAATGTTGTGGATGTTTTAAGAGACTTTTTATTGTTGTCTGTGGTGGTGCTTTAAACACTTAAGCCACATGAATGCTTTTGTATTATATAACAGAAAATYTAACCAACAGCATTAGTTTTAAGACATATATAGTGACTGATTAAGACTAAGTTAATAAAAGAAAATCAAAAATGGCAAAGAAAAGTAATGTTAGTTTTAATAAAAGCATTAGTTCAGATTGTGTGCAGAATCTACTTGGTATAATGTTTTGTTATATAATGCAAAGTCGTTGAGATGTGTATAGAGTTCAAAAATATTTTTGGAGCCACTTTAGGTTGTAAAGTTCAAGTGGTTTTAATTTGACATTTTTTTTCTCTCTCTCTTCTCTTTCTAGGCCAGGGTGGGATGAATGTTCTCAATAGCTCAGAGGATGGAGTGTTGTGACTCTGTCCCCATCAATGGAGCCTCTGGCCCCCACACACAACAGCCTCCTGGGCTCTGCAGAACACTGGCCCCCAGTCCATTCCTACTGGCCAGAGATCAAGCCATTCACCGGAGCACAACGACTCTGTCCAATCAGGGTGAACTAGTGGGCTGTACTGAGGTGGAGCGGCTTGAGGAGAGGAATGAAGAAAGAACTAGAGAAAAGGAGGTTGATGAATGTTCTACCAGAGAGATGCCACAAGAAGAAGATGTAAGAGAAAAGAATGATGTGGAGGAAGAAAGGGATGATGTGAAACCTATTGGAAAGATCTTGTACCGGAATGATGGCTCTGCCTTTGTGACGGAGAAAGACAGTCAGCTTTCATGTGGAGTTCCCACCTCCTTATCAGATGCCCCGCCCTCCATCATTAGCACCTGTTATATCTCCTCTTCTCAAAGCTCTGCTCCACATGTTTTTAGTGTCTTCCACTTGCGTCACCTTGATGACAGTGAGCGTTTAGCTCTGATGACCCGCCAATCCAAAGATAGCACTCCTGACGTGGTGGGATTGTCAGAGACAGAGGTGACACGGTCCGGTCCAACCAAACCCGTTCTGATGTGCTTTCAGTGCAGACTGTCATTTGGCTGTTCACACTCGTTTAGGGCTCATGCTTTACAGCAACACAACATCACCTTCAGCAATGAAGAACAGCATCTGCTCTCGTTTAAACACACCTCTGCCATATTACAGCATAATGCCATGCCAGGCAACCACCCACTCCTGTGTTTCCTAGAACCAAAAAAGAATTGCGAGTCTGTGGTCCCACTTCACTTGGCACTGTCAACCTCTGGGAGTAACACGGAGGACACAGCAAGACGAAAAGACAACGAAGAGGCTGAGACCTCTAACCAGAAAACCCCTCTCCTGCCCTCTCCACCCAGAACCTCCCCTGCTACCTCAGTACCAAGCCCTGCCAAAGACCCCTCAGCCATGGGTAGAGAGGGCCAACAGAGAGGCAAAGAGGATGAGATGTGGAAAGATGGAGGAACTAGTAAGGGAGGAGAGAGGGGAATGTGTTTAGAGGGAGGTAGCGCTGTGGATACCAGTGCCCACAGTATTAGCAGCAGTAGCAGACAAGAGCACAATACTGAAGCTGCTCTGTCAAACCAAAGCATTTCCAAACCTCCAAACTCTGCAACAATAGCAACCAGCTTTATGAACAACACCAAAACCCTTACAGACTCTAAGACAGAGTGTGGAACAAGCTTTAACTGCCACGACCCTGCACCCGCTTCCCTTGTTGTGGTAAACCCTTCCATTGTCAATACACAACAACTTGCCAACCAAGAGAGTGCCACAGCGATAAAACCAAATGACCAGTTAGAGAATGGTAGTCCTGTAGCAATGGAACCAACCAGTAGGTTGTCTGATGATGACAGACTTTCTGTTGCTCAGAATTCTGACCTGCCCAGTAATCACAACCAGGCCACGCCCCCTACGCTCAGCCCCACCTTATCCCAGAGCAGTCAGTCTGTTCAGGAAGATTGGAATTCTGACATGTCCTCTAGAGGAAGGCTGGTGGTGGCTGGTGATGGAGGCTTCATTGCTGTTGGAGATGATGTCCAAGGAGCTTATGGTGTGCATGCCTCTATGGCACACACCAGAAACTCCTGCAAGACATTAAAGTGTCCAAAATGCAACTGGCACTACAAGTACCAGCAAACTCTGGAGGCCCATATGAAGGAGAAACACCCCGAGACGGACTCTGAACAGTGCCCATACTGCAGCAGTGGGCAAAGCCATCCACGCTTGGCAAGAGGTGAGACTTACTCCTGTGGATACAAGCCCTTTCGTTGCCAGGTGTGTCAGTATTCCACCACCACCAAGGGCAACCTTAGCATCCACATGCAGTCAGACAAGCATCTCAACAACATGCAGAGCTTGCAGACACAGTCGCATGCGCACACCCCAACAGCTCAGCCCAACCCTTTACCCCATTCACATGCTACCCTCACTCACCCCACCCAGAGCAACTCCCCTTCTCCATCCAAACTTAGGGGACGTGCATCCTGGCGGTGCGAAGTCTGTGACTATGAAACCAATGTGGCACGGAACCTGCGTATCCACATGACTAGTGAGAAGCACACACACAACGTGCTTCTGTTGCAGCAGAACCTGGCACACATGCAACGTCAGCGCAAGCACAATGTCACTGAGCTTTACCGCCACTGCCAACCTCACACCAAACTGCCTGACTCCAATTCTCTTCTGTCAAGCAATGAGACCATGCATGACTCACATAAAATGTTTGAATGCGTTCTGTGTAGCTGCTTTTCTTGCGACACTCTAGAGGAGCTAAATCAACACCTGACCATGCAGCGCTCGTTGCCCAATGCCTATTGGAGGAGCACAACCGGTGATACCCATCATTGTCGACTTTGCCATTACGCCACCCCTCTACGAGCTAATTTCCAGCTGCACTGCCAGACGGACAAACACGTACAGCGCTACCAGCTCGCTGCACACCTCAGAGAGGCCAGTGGTCATCATGGAAACATCGAAGAGGAGGAAGAGTGGCGTCTTAGGTGCATTGCTGCTGGAAACCAGGTGCAGCTCAGGTGTAATGCATGTGACCACGAGGCCAGTAGCTTGGAGAAGCTGAAGCTACACACCATGAACTCCAGGCATGAGGCCAGCCTTAGACTATACAAGGTAAATCTTACAAGTCAAATTAAATGTAATGAAAATCAAAGTACAAAATGAGGAACTTATTCAAAGTGTATTCACACTGATACTAAATACACACTGAAATAAGGTTTTGGGTTAAGGTTTGCCTTCATCTCTTTCTGGTTTCTGAATTCTGAGATGCATGGCAAAATATGCATTACAAAATAAATCTGAACAAATATATATTTGATATTAGGAGTAAAGAATAGAAATGTTATCAAGCTGAGGGCTATTTCAGCAAATAATTCTTGCCTGGTATTCTTGTCATAAAATGCACAAAAGTCCGAGTTGCTCTGGGTAAGACCTCTGCCCCGAGGCCTGTGAGTTCTCTTTACTAATTGAGATAGATTGTGTTATTTTTTCTCCTCCTGCTAATGTGGTCCATTAACTCGGCACATCTCTAATCAGTTTAGAGTTCAGTAAAACAAGTGGACTGGTGTTTCTCATAGGGGTTGAATGTATGTGTGTTTGATATGATCTGTTTGCTCTGCTTTAATCAGAGCCTGGACAGAGAGAGAGACATTAGTGTTAGTCTTCTAAAGAGTTTATTTGAGAAGAACATGTTAAGTAACATCTACATAGTTGTTTTTGCAGGGTTGCATTGATCTTGCATTGATCTATATTGTGCTGGAAGCCAAATATTATATTAGAGGAATATATAAAATATATATTAGAGGAAGCCAGATATTGATCATTTATGACTGGTCATGATTTTGGCTTCGGCTAATATACTTACTTCTTATTTACTACCTTTATCTCTGACTGCGCTGCGCATGCATGCGATGATGGTGGTGTTTCTCTCAGTATTTGCAGCAGCTGGATGGCGTGACGTCTGCAGGTGTCTGGCTGCACTGCGTCCTGTGTGATTTCTCCACGCGCAGCAGCATTGTTTTAGTGCAGCACTCGCATTCGCTCAGCCATCAGAGAGGGGAGGGGCTGCTCAGAATCCAGCGAATCCAGAAGGGTCTGCAGGACGAGGAGGAGCTCGGTGCCGTCTTTACCATCCGAAAAAACCCTGCTGAAGAAAATGGTATGACACAAACAGATGGTCTCTTGAACATTGCAAAATGCATTTGGATGTCAAATACGTAATTGTTTGTTAAAGTGAGTTGCTGTGCAGTGAAATGCCAGTTAGTTTCAACTAATGTCAAATTTTAAAAGAAAAATCTGAATATAGTTACTGCTATACACACACGCTTTCAAAAAACAATATGTTGACGGCGGCTTTTGATGCTAGATTAATGTTAGTGCCCAAGTCGGGGAGAATTATTACAAAAAAACTCATCAAAAGACGAACTGTCCCTTGTGTGTTGTGCTCACGACGCTCAAGGCACTGAAACACAACAGAACAACACACGGGGAGGGACTAACAGACACACAGATAAACCAGAAAGAAAGAGGGCAGATATTTACACTGGGGTAATTGAGAGAAGCGGGTGGTATGAACAATTAGCATTTAGTTCAAACCTAGAATAAGCTCAGCTAATGAACTAGGCTTGAAACCCTGTGTGTGTGTATTTACATATAATTGTGTGTGTAACATGAGTAACAGAGAGGAACAAAAGGACAGAACGTGTCCAGATTGTGTGTGTGTGTGTTTGTGTGTGTGTGTGTCTGTGTGTGCTTTTTGTTCTGAATGGTGGGAATTGATTTTGTTAATTGACTTGCCAATAATCGCGTTTGTAACATCTTCACTGGCCAGAAAGAGAAAGAAGCTAAACTGGAGGGTTAGCCAGTCGATGCAGCCAATAAAGTCACAACCCACTAATGAGGCATGAGTTAATTAACATTCTCCAATTAATGATTTAAAGGAAAGATGCAGAGACAGAATACTGATACAGATTCCTGAAGACTGACAGTTCACTTAATATTCACTCTTAATTACAAGCAGAAATATATTTCATTTATATAATTAAATTAAATCAGTTTTTTTAAGTCTATATATATTATTCATTTTTTACATCATTAGGTAATGTCCCAAATTAATCTGAATTAAAAATGCAGACAGCTGACCTGCAGGTTATGGTGATAATAACAGATTTCAGTGTTCAGAGGAAATGGTTGTTAACTTTACAATAAACAATTCTGGTGTTGTGTTGAGTCAGCGCTTGATATGTCCTATAGAGTCCTATAGTGAAACAACTGCTGCAGGAACAGGCTGGTAGTCAACGTGTCTCGCGTAAGAAAAGCTAAAGTGAGACCGAGTAACTCTTTCAGTGTGAATTTCAACCTGTAGGAACATCGGATCAGTCCCGCTTCCGACCCGCCGGAGCGCCGGAGCTTGAATGGCTGCTTATTGATCTTTTCAGGAACACCAGGGCATTCCCTAATTTATAATCGATATCGGATCAATGGCACTGAGCATTTGTATATTGATCTCGGGAGGAGAAGGAAGTGCTGATGAAGTGTGTGTTGAGTGTGTGTCTGGAGTGTGTTAGCATGTGTGTGTGCATCTGATCACTTCATTACTGCTCAGAGTTAACTCAGCTGCCGCCATCTGTTTTGTCCAAGAGGTCCGAGCTGAAAGACACACGCTCATTACTCGTTCAAAAGATTACTGAGGCAAGTGGATTTTAAATGCAATTTCCTAAAACATATTTAGTTTATGATAGTATAAAATTATTGTAGGTAAGGAATTGTTTTTTGCTATAAATAATAAATTAAAGCGATAAATTTCGTACATGAATGCTAAATGAAATTTAGCCATTGTTTTTATTTATATGACACCTTTATCTTAAATACTCTTATATTTATTTAAAAATATTTACGCTTATTTAAAACTAAGTGTAAATGTGTGATGCCCCAGTCCCATATTTTATAATATGTTGCTGTTCACAGATTTTAAAGTTTTCTGATTGCAATTAGTGTATTAATAGCCTATGAATAAAACCAATAAATGTAACACAATATATATGATTTAAAGAATTTTTGCAAATTAACAGTTTACCTGAAATGCTATATGTGTAGTTTTTGTATACTGTTATTTGCTTTGCTGTCGTTCAGTTTTTAAATTTAAGCTTTTTTGCAGTGATTT
>JAZGTK010006490.1:0-20745 GCA_036877625.1 Ambastaia sidthimunki | reverse complement strand
CACAGAAATACACAGACTTTGGTTTTTGCCACAAAATAGGTCACAGGGTGCCCCAGACGACTGTCCCACAACAACTGCTATAGTTAATAAATGGATGTTTCCTGTACAAAAACACTCCTTAGTGTAAAAACAGTGTGGACAAACAGTTTTCTTGCTATGCTATGAGAAGTGCCTCACTGTGAGATCATGAATCAAATCTAACTAGGTACTAGTGATTACAAACGCTGGGCATAACACCGAAGTCTTTACCACACAAAACCTTTACATCATCACTGAAGCCACGGAGCAAAATAGGACACATATCTGACAGACATTTACTTGAGCCAGCACAGCACTGTTACAAAAATGAATGTTTCAGCAATGCTCTCAGCAAACAGCCCGACATCTGTGCAAGGAAATATTTGACAAGACCAGACTGCAGACAGCTACAGCTGATGAGAAAGTCAGCAACACTTTAAGACAGGGAAACAAGAGACGACCGCAAGTAACTGCATCCATCTGCCTAAAAATATCTGCATTGTATCCAGGTCCCTGAATTTTGGGATATTATTGCAACAAACTGTCACTTAACAACTGTGCTGCCACAGCCTAAACACAAAATGTCTGCCGAGACCTCAAGAAAACGATTTTATTGCCTTGTATTGCCTCTAAATAATTCCAAAAATAGCTACAACAATCCAAAATTGTCAGTTCACCCAAACAAACTGGACTTGAAGAACTGTAGGTTCTTCAAGGTAGCCGAGATGCCACATGTGGCCTGCATACCTAAAACAACTGCTCAGCATTTCTTTCATCTGGCCTACAAATAACTGTTTTTCCAACCTTAGTGTTTTTGTTTTATGCGCAGAACCGACTGCAACCAGGATTAGGAAGGTAGAACAGTGTTTATACATTTTGAAGAGTAGCTCTTTCCTCTAGTCATTAAACATTCAGTGCTTATGTACTGGTTTCTGAAACGTCAGTCACCATTATGATAATTTTAAGAGCTAGAATGCTGAGCTTCTAGACACCCTGCTTTTGTTTCTTCATGCAACAGAAAAAACAGAATCAATTGGAAAGTTTACAGTAACATATTTTAAATTGACATACAGTGGCTTTGTCCTTATACTGGCAAAATCACAAACACATATCAGGTAAACATTAATATAGACCACCGTAATAATCACTAAGGAAAACACATGTTTTTTAATAGCTAAATTGAAAACTGCCATGAACGTTCCACTATAATAAACATTTTCTTGCAAATATTTGATGTCGACAACCTGGTTATCTCAATTAGTAGCATGAGAAAGTGCATTCCAATTTTGTGTGTGACATACATCAGACAGTCAATAAATGCTAAATTTAATTTGAACTTAATCCAAACATGTCTATGTTTTAGAACTGTGTCTTAGTGCTATAAGCATAATTAGCTTAACAACCATTTCAAAAATGAAATTCACATCTATTTATCTACGTATAATCCAGATTAGATGCAAATTGATGGGGAGCAAGGTTGCTGGAACATGAAATCCCCAGTAAAATGTGGCTAAGCTTTATACGCTTTAAGTCTTTCATGGCATTTCTTAGAGAGCTGCCAGCTCCAATGATTGTCTAAGAAAGCAAAGTAAGCTCCAAAGACAGTGTGAGAAAAAGCTTTAGCCCTCTCAAAGTCTCTTGGGAATACTGAGTGACGTAAACACAAAAACTTCAGATCTCTGTCACTTGTGGGTGACGGAAGTGTAGAAATGGGCAAGCAAACAAGGTTACAGTGTCAGCTGCCTCGATATGAAACAGCCCACTGGACTCCAGGACAGACATGAACCTCATATAGCTCCTAAAATATTTATTAACTTCATGTTTCACTGACCTCAATACTGGTCTTTCAACATTAACAGTACATTTTTGCTGATTTCAGTCAGAACTTTAAATGCAAAACAAAATATTTTTTTTTCAATATGTCAGATTACTTTGTTTATTTAACAAAAGCAATTCAAGTAGCCATCTTATAAGTTAACTGATTATAAAATACAGCAGAACTAAAATCTTTACAAAAAGACAAACTAAAATAAAATTAAAAGGTTGTAAGAACATTTAATTAATAATAACAACAAATAATTAAAACTTACATTTTTGCCATGTTCTTGATAGCGGCTTAAAAATAGTTCTCCCAAAAATATAATATATAACTAATATATATCTATATATTATATAAAATATAACTATATATATGTGTATATATATATATAGCAATGTATATAACAATGCAAATAGAATATTCAAGGCCCAATACAAAAAGGCCTTGAAAAACTATATATAGTTATATTTTATAGTTTTTCAAGGCCTTTTTGGGCCTTGAATATTTTATTTGCATTGCTATCAATGAGGAGTCAAAAGGCTCTTGGATTATCAAAAATATCTTAATTTGTGTTCTGAAGATGAATGAAGTATTGTCTAATGGGTGAGGAATGACATAAGGGTGAGTAATTAATTACAGAAGTTTCATTTTAGGTGCACTATCCCTTTAAAAAAATGTACATGTACCCTTGTTTAAGTTAACTGCAACCTTTAATCAATTCTAACCAATCACTATGACAAACCCTCAAGTGTCAACAGAAATGGTAATGTGCTACTACATATACAGTAGGAATATCATATACATTAAGAACAATAGAACATTAAATGAACACAGTGTACACATTATACAATGCTAAACTAAAGACATATATGATATAAGACATTCAACCTGGAAAATTCACCTGCAGTGATGTGATAAAACCATCCTACTTCTGTCATCCTATTTTCTTCCCTTACCAGCTTTCTTTGCAACAACCCCCCTCACCCTGAATTTGACTGAAATCTTTAACACATGTAGCTACATTTTCAAGAAAAAATTTCTGACACTGAGGATGACGCATAAACTAGTTTATAATCACTGTGAGCAGCTCTACTAGACACAATCTAAAGTGAGATGACCATCCAAAATAATGGTCAAGATTCAACTTACTGAACCTACTCTGCAAAAAAACATAGTACAAAAAATATCTCAGTCAAAAGACCTTTCTTTGTAAAGTCACTGTGCTGAATGCGTCAGACTTTAATGAACACTTTGCTTTCAAACATGTCCTAACCTGATTCACAATGAGCAGCCAGAAACCATGCACTTAAGGTCTTCAGTTTCCAGAACAGTTTCCGGAAAAATGATTACTGCCTGGATAAATCAGAAGAAATAATTTACGCCTACAGCGTCTGACGCAAGATTCTTGTTATTTCTAGAAATGAGTCAAGAAGTATAACCTTTTTTGCATATGAAATTCACAGCAACCTCTTGTTGCTTTTTTTTATCAGGAGGTATAACACCATTGTTTAACTGCCATTTGCTATATCATAATAGCCTTTAATTATATTAAAACAACTCACATGCATACACTCTCAAACACTATCGAAATATCCGAAAAATTCTCAGCGAAGCACTGCCTGACACATCAGTAGAAAGGAGCCATTTCAAGATCACCATTGCAGCAAATAAATCCATGACACAGAGCTACGAACTGTAAACAAACGCCTTGTCACCATGGAGACATGCTGATCAAATATGTTTTTTCCATACCTACTGTTCTCTCGGTGCTCTGCAAGCATCCCTTGTTGTTATCGACGCAATTTCGATCCAAAGATTGCAGAGAATATAAACACTCTTAATCTGTGCTGTGTTCGCTATGAAAAGAGAAGGCAGACCATTTATAGGATGTTGTAGGAGTGAGCTCCGATTCACACTCCTCACTGGCACTGCCAGGAGACCTGTGCACCAAAGAGCCAAGCAGCCTGCAGGGACTGGCACAGCTGATCCTCCCTGTCACCAGCTCTACCACGTGGCCACACCATGGGGGGATGGCCAGTGTCATACCAGGAGATACCATATTGGCAGTACGGGGGGAGAGGCTTTCTCGATAACATTTAACAAGCAGGTGGTGGTTATGCAATGATCACACAATGAAAACAAAAGTCAACAGTAGTGATTTTCTAATCTCCTTAAGAGAATGCTTTGGATTTTTTAAAAAAGAGGAAGCAGGTCATCTGATTCAGAGGATACACTTTGTACTAACAGAGGTCTGGAACAACAATAGCGAAAAAGCCTTAACTGCTTACAACAGATCCAAATCCATCCACAATACAGTACAAACATAAACATAATCAAAAACAATGAGCCCAATAGTCATTGCTTTTTAACAGAACAGACACATAATAGAATATTCAAATATGACTTTAAAAAGGGCTTCCTGTCTGAAAACAATAATGACACATAGCAAAAAAAAAAAAGATTATGGGAGGAGAACTGAATAACAGAACCTAAAATCAAAACCAGCTTGAAATGACACAAATTAACCAAAACATGAGCACAGAACTGTTATTTAACCACATGACACACATTGTATAGCATCCAACCCTAAAAGAAAATATTTCATCTTAAGTTCTTTGCAAATAAAGTGAGTCACATTTCCAACAATGTTATTTAGTCAACACTAATAGCTTGAAGACTGTATTGTGTAAAGCATCACATGAAATTTGTGACTTACATATCCTGCGTGACTCACTGTCAGTCACAATTTCACATAAGTCTATATGCAATACTGTGCTCTACTGTAAAATCTCCACTTAATGACAATCTGCATAGAGAATTGTTTAATGAACAGGTGTGGAAAACACATTCTCACTGTAACACAAACAAAAAGAAATCACAGCTGCAAATGTGCTTGACCTAAAACAAATAAGTCAACTGTTAACAGACTCTTTCAAAACTGTCAGCATGTTGTACACCAAACAAACTAAAAAGATATATAGGTTTATAGCTTTTAAATAGGTGCAATTTAGGACATGACAGACTGATATGGACCCAGGCCAATATTATGATGATACAATAACAGCACACGGGGTTCAATGACTTGCACAATACAACCAGTGGGTTTTTTATAAATAAAACAAGATTGTGGTATGTCTCAATGTTGTAGTTTGTCTCAATGAATGTTATTTTCAAGAGAATCCATGTGTATGTTTAAGAAATGCTACAATACAAATAAAATGGCATACAAATAAGCAGTGCGGACGTGTTGAGGCCACACACAGCTGTTCTCGAGACCTCGACCTCTCACCTGGAGCAGCTGCCCAGCACATCACCATCACACAATGTCCTAATCAATCACTACTGTCTCATTATAATTATACATTAACATTACTGACATTACTTTTAAGCCTAATAGATGTTTATTTGTAATGTTATTCCCTACAATGTCTATATAAGCAGTGGCCATGGTGCATGTTGGTTGCCGTTTACATGATCAGATAAAATGACCAACGGATATTTGGAAAACGATGAAACTAACACACAAGCACACTATCACACCATCACACAGACCAGCACATACAACTAACGAGCTAAATCTACATATATGTGTATATCGACAGGAAGCACGAATTAATTTAACACAGTCGCGACTGCAGCGATTTCTACATTCCTGATACAAAATTATAGCTCGCTAGATATCGCCAACATAACCTCAAAATATGTCATAATAATAATTGATATAAGGTAACTCGAAGGCTGTGGTAATAAACGATTGCATCTGTGTCACATTCACGATTATTCGCCTGCAGCTAACAAGCTAGCGGAGTCTCCGTATATACTAGCCGCAGCTAGCCCGGCTACACACGACCAATACACGTCTGACTGTGCATTTCATTTTAACACATGACTACATTAAATGCCATCTGTATGAGCCGAACAGCATCTTCACATTTTAAAAGATATAAAATAGGTAAAGTGGGTTGTATTTAGGAGGCTGGAAGCTAGCGCCAGCGGGATGAGTGTGTGTATCTGCGTGTTTTCATGTCTCCTGTGTATCCGCATATCCATGAGAACTCACCAGACCAACAGCCTATGTGTTCAGCTTCAGCAAAAACCGCTCTAAAGAGATTCCCCTGCGTTTTTTCCAGCCATATTTCACGACGAAAGGTTACTGTTTCTGTTAGAGCGGCTAGCTAGTGGCCATATTTAATCCTCGACATCCCGAATAACACAGACTTGAGCTCGTCCCAGCTCCAGCACTACTTCATCTCAGCGGTGCGGTAGACGCTGCCTGACTCACAGCGCTCGCTGTAGTGCCTCGAATACACGGGAGACATCGACACCTGCTGGATATATCGACCGATGCAGTGCCACAGTTCCAATAGGAGATATTTTTTATACAGTTCACATAATAATATAAAAAATGGATTAGAAAGGTAATGATAATCAGAGGACAATTTATCAGTGCTAATAGGATTAGTTTGGTTTACTTGACCGTTACCAACAGTAATAAACGGATGTTACAGTTTAAGTGTAATTTATGCATTTATAACACATGCAGTTTTATAATCAGTTGCTCAAAAACAAAGAACATAAATCTATGGTTACTATGATAGGGTGGGTAAGCTACAAATATTGAATGCTGTTTTTAACACCTAATTAAGGCCATTTATTAATGATGAAAACGTCTATCTTTGTTCTCTCCATCAACATATTGTCACAACCATGAGAAAAACAGATTTTTGTTAAGGGAAACCTAAAACAATCAAATTTCATAAAACAGCTGTGAACATATGTTTGTTGTTATTTAATGAGAACAAATATTGTACCTGTGATGATTTCTGTGATGAAGTTTGTATGTATACTTGTATACATGTTTGTAATGTATACTTTTTTTTATATCAGTACTTGTATTCCCTGGGATCGAACCCACAACCTTTGCGTTGCTAACGCAATGCTCTACAGGAAGGCCTACAGTTCTCATTTACCAGTTTTAGGTAGAAAGTATTTATTCTTATTTTGCTTATTTTTTCTATAGATTAAACAAGAAATGCATTTTGAGTATAATTTATTATCCAACAAAAAACAAACACATTTTTAACATGCTTTCACCATCTTGTACAAAGGGGTATTAAACATACGTTTTAAATGAGGCATAAATACTGCAACATCAGGCTGAAAATGTCATTAAACATTTCAGAACTTAGAATTTAAATGTGAATTAAAAATATCACTATAAAGTTAATAAATTAACAAAAGAATAATTAATGTTTGGCATATTGCAAACAATATTAGTAATTTCATGACTTTAATTAATCAACATAACCCTGAAATTTACTGTATTCCTGTTTAATACAGCCATAAACACTGTGATAAAAGTGCCTGTCTGGTGCCATAAGATCAGTGACCATCTCAGTGTGGTTCATTTTGGGTATGAGGTAAAGAGACATTCTGATGGAAAGAGACGTGAGGAGCTCTGAGAACCTCACTGATGATTCCACTGGAACAATGATGTCATTGGTTCCATGAAGTAAAGCCACCGGAGGAACTCTGTACAAAATCACAACAAACATAATATAACTGTTTACTTATTTATGTTTCACAAAATAAAACTGTAATTTTTCTTATTACAATGTAATTTACATCTGTACATTTTCTTCATAGCAGATCCACTCAAAGGAATGTATTGTTCTGATCCTCATAGTAGCTCAGTTTGAAACAAAAAGCTTCTTTTTCCTATAGCCTCATTGTTTTGGGCATCTTTCTGTACTGTAGTGACCTTTAAATGGTCAACAAACTGCATTTGTAATCTAATAAGCAAGTTGTAACTACTATGACTTACTGGCTTTTAATTGCAAAAAAATGATAAAACAATAAAAATAACTAATATAAAGAGTATATATATACAACAGTACACTGCAACTTTACTCTTCAATATACAACAAGTCATGTATTGCTGCTTCAGCTGTTGCACAATCTTTAGATAATGTGTGACTGAGTAGAAATAAATAACTACATCATACCGTTTCAAGTGATCCTCATTAAATTTTTTGAGTAATGATGTTGGTGAATAATAATCGAAGTTCTCCACACTGTCCATAGCTTTGTGCATAGTTGACACATATTCAACACCTCGCATTTTCTCGTGTTTATAATGATCCATTATATTGTATACTCCACTCAGACCTATTACAAAAAAATCACAAAATGACTGAAATGACTGTTTTCATTAATGATGTTTTTACCCAGAGAAATCAATCATATTCTGCAACAAGCCGGCACTAACTAGGCAGCTGTTATGGTAAATCATCAACTGTTATACAAGAAACATTGTCATTAACATAACCAATATGGTCATTTACCAATGATTCCTTTAATGGCAGATGCAAGTTCTCTCTGTTTGTGGTTCTCAATGAACAGCTCTTCTGTACTGTTCACTAGAAACAAGGTGGTAAGGGCACACAGATGAGCCCCTGCAGAATGACCCATTAATACCATGTTGTCCTACATAGAAAAAAAATCAGACTCAATTGACTTTCCTACCAAATACATTGACAAAGATTTTGCTGTCTTTCACTATGAATGTTGGTCTATCCAGATGTTGTAAAGCAACACACCTACATGTGACATCACTATAGAATGTGCAGTCACAGGTTTGTAGTGACTGTAGCTCATCCAATCGGAAGTTAGAGTTTAGAATTTAGTGTCAAAGATATGCTATTATATAACATATAAACAATTGAGCCTACAAAAGCATGTAACACAATAATCAGTTAAATTTGCAGACAAAAGCACATTTAGTAAAACTAAACTGTAAGGCATCTGTGAAACCACTTTAACAGTTTTTAAAAGATATGTAAAGTTGTTAGTGGACTGGAGTTAAAAACTTACTTTGTCAAGATTGAACGTTTGGCCCCTTTCTCTCACCCACAGTAAACTGTCACTAATATCTTGAACCATATTTAAAACATTTCCCTAAAACAACAACATATATAGCATTATGAATATAATGACAGCTTTTTTAAAAAGGCTGAAAAACTTTCAATAGTAAATATATATGTAACATATGGCTCACCGTTGGATATATGGAATAATCGGGACATATTACAGAGGCATTGAGTTCTTTGGCCATTTGTAGGGCTAATAGACAATAAATGGATCTGTCTCCTGAGCCCCATGCACCTCCATACACAAATACAATCACTGGTACCGGAGTAGCATCAGATTGGCCCATGGTTGGTGAATAGTATAAATCTAGCTTGTTGCCTCTGCGACCAAATGTGATCCCCTAGGAAAGTTGTACAAACCACAAAATAGTATTACAAAACTTGCTAATGTTGAATTTCACTCCACAAGAATTACCAGTTAATTTAAAAAAAATACAGTTTTAAGACTCTTTGTCTTTTTTAAAACTCTTCCACACCCTTTGTAACCACAAGTTGCCATTAAACATTAAACAAAGAAGTAAAAACAGAACTAACTTTCACATAATGTTTGTTATTTTTGTCATTTTTGTACCACAATTTCCACTGAAAATACAGTTTCCCGTACTGCAGATACTTCAGCATCTCAAGCACAGCTCTGGTTAAACAGTATATGCGCCTGCAGGAAAGTGAAGACATTAGAATCATTAAACCCCACAAGCAAAACTACAAAGGTGCAAATGAATTCATGTTGTCACCTTGGTTTGAGAGCCTCTATATATTTTTGGTACCCTGGTTTATTAGGCCAGCCATAAAGCCACTGGGCAACCAGAGAGACACTGTAAGGGAGTCCCACAAATAATACCCCTGCTACCACTGGGATAGAGAAACAGAACTTCAACCCAATCCTGTAATGAAATAGTAAGCTTTTGTAAGTACACAGTGAATCTGCCATCAATAAAACACAACACAATTAACTATATTTACTATTTAGTCTTTGTGATAGTTGTATTACATCATTTGAAGTTCATACTTACATTATATTACAGCTGCTGGTGGTCAGCTTTAATACCTAGAACAGAAAAATAATTTAGATAATATTATTTACGAAAAATACAGTTCACAAAGCAGCTTCTGTCCTGATTTTTCGTGTTTACAAAAAATGTTGAATATAATGCTAAATCACAAATAAACGACGTAGTACCATAGCTCTGGAAAGGTCATTAAAGCAAAGACTCCCTAAGTGTACTGTAATAGTGTGATGGGTGGTTGCATTAAATACTGCGCGTTAAAGGTGAGGAGGTGATGAATGATCTTAAAGAAGAATGTGCATGAGGTCTCTAACACGTAAGCTTTTGAAGGTGTCTACAACACGATTGCCATTAAAAACTATACGCCAAAACGTAATGAAGGATTCGCAAACCTTTACAGAATCACTGGCAACCGTGGAGGCAAATTGAAAAACAGACTGTTTTCAAATTTATCTACGTACCGAAAAGAACAAATCATAAAATCAGCGATGCATAAAGTGTATGGCGTAAAGGCAGATCACCTGCAGATAACATACCAAAGTCCTGTACCGGTCTGATCTGCGTATGCACTCATCCCAAAGATATTCTCTTATTCGCAGATACCAAACCTCGCTAAAAACGTAGCGGTCAACATGGATCACGTGAGGCACCTCAGCCAATCATAATGCAGCGGTGGACGTTCAGCGTTTTACAACAGTGTTTAATGTAATTTAAAATAGCTTAATTGGGCATACATCGAACTGATATTTCTTACTTCACTAAAAACTAATTCTAACCTAATTGTTGGAAACTGGAAGCCATGGAAAGAATACATGTTTTTATATTTATTAAAGTCGTTATATTTGTTTTAACTATTATTCAATAAAATGCGTTATATTATCATCATTACGCATACACATCAGTTATAATAATCATTATTTTATTAAACTATATGTAATATAATACAGTAATATGAAATTAATCATTGTCCCTTTAATCATTAAAATACATTATATCAGCACATAGGAATACACGGCTATAATAATAGTAATTACAACTCTGTTTTATTTTATTTGGTGAAACCTGAAAGTTAAAGAAAGACACAATATTTGTATTTTTATACAAAATACAATATCACACTTTTCACAGCATCTTTACTTTGTTGCCCTTTTGTTAATTTGATGGCTTCTATTGTAGGGATAAAAGGCTTAAACGATTACATGTCAAATGTAACATAATATTACACAGTATTTCTTATTAAATAGGAATATTACACATTTGGCGGTAGTGCCTATCGTGACATCTCTGCTCTGCCTTTTTATAAAATTGCATTTCAATCGTAGTAAAACCTACATGGCCGTCGATTCATTTAAATAATAATCCATTTAAATAATAATTTCCTCACGAAACCAGTTTATTCAGCTCAGTGACGCATCTCATCCACTAAAAAGCAAACTGTTGTGTCCTTTTTTGCTAAGCTTGGAGACTTGCTCTAAAGTAGCTTTGGTATTACTACTGATGCGCTTTCTAAATCGTGACGTAAAAAATCCACTTCCGGGTCTAAGCCTTCCCTTGTTTAGGTCAGATTATTATCCCCACAGACGCTTTTAAACAATATTTATTCATATCACATATCTAAACTGAGCTTTTAAGCTTTTAAACTGGCGGCGTACATAAAAGTATCCGGTTTCACCGCGACCCCTGCAATTTCCCTTTTGCAATTACACCATTGACCATTAGAGGTCGGCGTAACCCAATTGGAAAAAATCTCTTTTCTATCATGCACCCATCAGAACTTCAAACGAAAGCATCGCCCCGCCACATTTGTATCTTCATGAAGGAAAAAAAATCTTACATATTTTATTTATATTTTTCTTACATATTTTACCTGAGCCCTATAAAGTCATAAGCATTGATATGTATAGAAATCCGTGTGAATGACAATAATAAAGAAACCTTTTATAAATAAAGACTGAAAGGTGAGAAAGATGAAATACATTTTGCCTGCAGTAGCTGCAGCTGTTGTTCTGAGAGACAAAAACAAAATTCCACATCACATCTGTTTAAATTGCATACATTTAGTGAAACATAAGCTGAGAAGAGATTTGTGTCTTATGACAATATATAAATAATTTTTGCCTACAATTTTCTTTTGATAAGCTTTACATTTGTTCACAGCACTCTGTCCAAACACAGTCTCATAGTTTTCTTCAGCTATGAACAGCCAAAACAACCTTTACTGCCAAGAATGTCAATTGCAGTATATAATATTATGTTTCTTGTGATTAATTTTGACCTTTGTTGAACATTGCAACTACATTCTGGATGGAATATGCCCACATGTAAGCATATTCTGTGTAAGCAACTGAGAATCTGACATACTGAAGTCTCACCTCATGTAAAATTAATCTGGCAGAAAACTCTCTGAAAATGCTGGAAAAGCAAAGAATTTTCAGGACCCGGAGGATTTTTCTGAAGACCAGTGGGCAGTTTAATGGCTCAGGACAAAGAGACTTGAACTTACCACAAAACATAAGCACAGTATTAAGAATCATGTAAACTTCTGAACTAGGTTATTTTCATAAATGTAGGAATTATTGTGTAAACAACAAAAAATGTAAATGTACACATTTAACAATGAATATGGGTTTTTGATAGCTGAATTTACAATGATGAAAGGGCATTTTAGAAAGAAACAGTAAAGCCAACATTCTTTTACACATTACTCATGTTATAGAAACCTAACAACTTCTTAAACAAAACCCAAATGCAAATTATGGTCTATAAACTTATACCAGCTTGCCTAGAATTAATTGTGTATAAAGACAATCCCAAAATATTTCATTAGGAGTACCACTGAGAGAAAACAGTTTGTGTCTGTATCTGAACTTGAATGTAATTTGGCTGGTTAAAATTTGTATTAATTTAAATGATACTTTACATTCTTTGTTAATTATTTGTGTAAAGAGTTAATGTTCAGACTTCATCCAATCAATATTTTTGAAGTTCTCCCAAGGTACGACATATGGAATTGTTACAAAGCATTACAAGAAGAAGGGTATGACATAAAGCAGAAGAGAAGTAGTAATTAGGGATACAATTCCAAATGTTTTGTTGTTGTTCGCTATGCTTGGGGGCTTGCTTTAAAATGTACACTGCATGCACGAACCTTTGACTTCCTGTAGCATGCGCAATGACAGCCCACTGTCTTTTCCATTGGCTCGTTGGTTCACTTGGGCGGGACAGAGATACATGTCAACTCATGGTAACTGCAAAGAATGTTTGCTGGCAGATCTCTCACTGGTGAAAGAGTTTGCCATTTAGGATGATGCAATTTTCCTTATGCCTAATCAACACATGTACATTATAATAATTAATTTAGCAGAAGTTTTTATCCTGATTAATTTACAAGCGAGGAAAGCCATTACACCAGCTACACATGTCGCTAACAAAAGAGAAAATATTTTCCAAATAGAATCTAATATGCAACCTTTTCTAATGGTAAATCATAACTGAATAGTTGCAGTTTGTTGGAGGGTTCCCAAATAAATAAATACATCCAATCAGTTGTAATGTTTCTAAAATTCAGACACTGTGTTAACATGGTTCCATTTATTTAGTCAATATAAAGTAAATAATAGGCGGATTACTTACTAGTTATAATTTTCATTGTCTAAGATTTAACAGTTATGACAGCTGTTTATCATGAAAACTCACGAACAATTCTCAAAACAACAATAATACAAAAAGCGTTAAATAGCTACTTCAAGCCTATAATGCCCGTACTCAGAGACATGCACACTGAGGGGCTGTCGGGGTGGGGGGTGAATATCTGTAGAGGGAGAAAAGCTGGAGAAGGCGGAGTTTGTCCTTCGCTCGAACACACAAGTTTGTGAAAAGATTCAAAGTAAGGATTTATTGAACCGCGTTGAAATTGTTAGCGAAATGAATCGGAAACACAATCCTTTAACATTTTAAGCGAAAAACCACATTGCATTGGCGTGAAAATGAGGAAGACCCTTTTAAACGGACTGCTTTTGCTCTTTGTCGGAATCGCACAAGGGGGTACGTTTTTTAATCGTTTAAGCGTGTCGGGAAATGTATGGGAAAGGTATGTAAGGAATTACATCATCCATAATTTAACTATGTGTAAAACATGAATTGGGAACTTCAGCAAAGGGTAAACAGATGATCGGTGGTTTGGATTAAATATCACTTTTCGTAGGTGTTTCTTGCACCAGAGAACAGCAGTGCCGCTTAGTTGACCGTGCCTTACGTTTATTGTGGTTTCTGATGTTTGTTTGTTTATATTGGGAAGTAACTGAAGTTAATGCAAATAAATATGTAAAAACTATGCCTGCTCTTTAGCGTTTATGGTCATTGCCAGTATGGCATGAGCCCCTCAAATCAGGAATGCATGTATTATTCAGTGATATCAGCAATGTATTATGTTCAGTCCAGATAACATTTATCATAATTGAATGGATTTCTGGCTTTCAGTTTTAATGTAATCAGATATTATATTTACATCTTAACAATTTACATTACAGAAAAGTTGTAATTAAAACAATAAAATAACCACGTTTCAAAGCCTAGTGTATCAAATATTGGCTAATTGCTTCAAAAACATTCCAATAGTCCCACAGAATCCGAGACTTGCAGAACTATCCATCTTTAATCAAACAGCCATTGGAAGAGGACGTTTTACTTTAGATTCCAGTTGCAGAACGTTTTTTTTATTTATCCACAGGTTCTTGTAATAAAAGTAATTTCAGGCATGACAGTAATTTGCAAATGTGCTTATTTCTATGTACTGTGTGTAGCGTTAGTTGCTGGCTAGTGTTGTGCTTCACAGTGCCAACTTCACTGAATTATTAGGATCTTGCATCCACTGAAGAATGCAGATGTCTTCTGTGGTCTTATTTTGGAGTGCAGTGTCCAGACTTATAACATCTCCAGGATGTCAGATGCAGAACCTTTACTCTTTGTGTGATGATAATAGACTAAAGATAGCATGGCGCTCCAGTTTTTCTCCACTCTTACTGTCAGTTCTGGTTTGACCACAGTTTCTGATAGTTGCATGTTTTTAACTGTTGGTTAAAAGGCTTGTTGAGATCTTAGTTTGTTTAAGTTTATCTTCACTGTAGATAAATTTGATGCACTGCTTCTAATGAGTGTCAATATAATAATCTGTCACAAATACTGATGATTTCATAGCAAATTCTTAATTTAAACTCAATTGTAATATAATTTTTATAGTTTGGCCATACAAAGTAAATCTCATTATGGACATTATAAACAAAGCCAAGAAAAAGTAATTTAAGCAGAAAATTCATTTAAAAACAGAGTTGGATGGGTTGCCCCCTTGTAACAAGTCACTCACAAGTGAATTATGGCACTACAAAGAATTTAAAAAGTTGTACAGAATCATACAAATGCTGCGTGTTTGTGTTACCCATTAATTAAAGGTTTAAATGCAGTAACACTTGTAGAGAAAAACAGATGAGAGTACACAACGCATTAGTGTAGATTAGAGGGCGACGCGGAGTGGCTGGGTTGAAAAACAGCTGCGTCCAAGGCAAGCCTCCATCAAAGGACAGCAGGGCTAAGACAATGTGGCCATGTCAGAGTCTTTTATGTTGAGGACAGGGTGCTGTCAGAGCAAAGCATGCCAGCACAAGCACACAGATATCACAGCGCTTCCCTGGCGCCATCAGGCTTGTCCTATAAAGTAAAGTGTTGCTTTCTTATTGACAATGGCCAGACCGTGTGAAAATATCTGTACATATTAATGTGAGTCTTTCCACATGAATCAATTCTATTTAATGTCAAGTTTAAAAAAATTATTATTATTAATATAAGTTCTAATTCTATAAATTCTTAAAAATTCTTTAAACATCCTTTAAAACACAAAATGAAAGTTGTGTGAGGCATCAATGTGCATAACGTGAATTAACACAGAGCAGGAATTAAGCATCATGGGTAAAACTCTCTGTGCAGCTTCATTCTACGGTGATGGATTTGTGCAGTTAAAAGGGACGGAGTCGTCAAGCCGTAACAAGCTGCACGTCCGCTTCCGCACCTCCAGTCAGAGCGGCCTGCTTTTCTTGGCTGCAGGGCAGACTGATTACGTCCTGCTGGAGATGAATGCTGGCAGACTGCAGGTAAGTCACGTGCTGCTATACTTCACAACAGTATCTCTCAGCAATGCCTCAGAGCTTTAACAACAAAACTGCGTGCAGGAACATGTCAATTCTATTCAAGCTTAAAAATGTAGACATAAACTAGCTAAGTTTAACTTAACTTTAACTTAACTTTAAAAATACTCCATTCTCCCATTCTCCATGCTTGTCCTCTGCAGGGTTGCAGAGGTTTGGAGCCCATAGTTAAATTTATATATTTATAAAAACTGTTATGAATAATAATGAATATTGTGTTCCTTAAGGTTTACATTACAGAACTGATGTAATGTAAACCTTCTGTTCTGTAATGTAAACCTCCTTTTAAGGTTTACATTACAGAACTGATGACTGCACTGACTTATAGGCTAAAGAATGTGATTTAAGATGACGTGAGAGAAGTAGATACATGAATGGATGATCTGCTAGCACAGATGAAATTAACTTCCACAGTCCACAGTGTTCAACAACTATGCATGGATTTCTGAAGTAGATTGTATTTTTTACTTTCTCATGTAAGATTCCATTCATAGAGATTATTTTTGGGCTACAACAGAACAGCTCAATTTACCTTTGTTAAGGTTTGATTTGCAGAAAATAAACATTTTCAAACGCTCCAATGTACTGTAAATTTCAAGTCCAAATTAAGTTTTATTTGCGGTCCTGTAGTTGAAACTCTCTCCTAATACATCAGAGATTACAATTGCTTTCCATGGAGAAAAGGCTACAAATGTTCTGCAAGTCTTGACAGGTTTGCCTTAGTTGTCGCATGTGAGGACAATGACATTGTCAGGTTAGCAGTAAAATAAAATTGCTGAACACAAATACTAATGGCTGCAACAATCCCCCATATGAGTTTCTGATGTGGGAATTCCCCCATACACTGAAGTTACTGTCTTTAAGTATTGTTATTATGAAGTTAAAAGTGAATCTAGTGTTTTTTAGTGTTTCCATGCCATGAAACCTTCTCCCACAGCAAACCAAACCGAACCATGGTATTGGCATATCATGATACCCCAATTTGTATTATGTGCTAAAAATTATGCAACATTTGCTTTGCATTTAATTCAATAGTTTCAAAACTTCAAAAAGTGATAATTTTATTTAAAAAATTTAGTGTACTTGATGTATTTAAAAAATATTTCTATATATTTAATTATGAAAGTTTTTATATATAATTATGTAAAATTACTTAAACTTTGCTCTTTTCATACTCAGGTACGGTTGGACCTGGGCTTAGGAGAGCAGATCCTTGTGTCAGATAGTGGAACCCAGCTGAATGATCTGGCCTGGCACACCGCGGAGCTTTTCCATGAGTACCGCAATGTCACACTGACTGTGGACAGCCACTCCCAGAGCCGCCTGCAAATGCCAGGTCATGACCAGCAGCTGCACATCAACATTGGTCTGTACGTGGGTGGTACGGGAGGTCTGGATCTGCCTTTCTTGGCCAGTGATCTTAATGGCTTCCGTGGTTGCCTTGATGAAGTAATATTTAATCAGCACAATCTTCTTTCCTCACTGAGAACCTACTCAGGATTCAAGAATGTCTATGAGGTTTCTCTTGGATGCAGCCCTCAGTTTTTCGCAAATGAGGATGATCCCATCAGTTTTTTCAGCTCAAGGGCTTATATATCCCTTCCTCCATGGACAGCGCAACACGAGTGGGTCCTTGAAAGCTCGGTCCACACCTCAGCTGAAGAGGGAATCATTATGTACAACTCTGCTCGACAGGGAGATTTTGTTGCCATGGAGATCCAAAAAGGTCTGATTGTTGCTGTGGTTGGTAAAGATGGAACTAAAACCGAACTACGTTCTCTAACATTCATCAATGATAACAAATGGCATGATGTCAAGCTCTACTTTACTCCCAAAAGCCTTCAACTTACAGTAGACGGAGAGATTGTAAAGTCCAGCATCAACTCCAGATCAAAAACTTTTCATCTGAAAGGCTTACTCTTCTTTGGAGGAATTGATGACAGCACACGTTCTGAAGTCAGAAAGGTTGGTCTTTCCTCAGTAGCAGGGAAGCGTGTTAAAGGTGGTTCCTTTAAAGGATGCTTTAAGAACATTAAAGTAAATTATGTTCCGATGGGTCTCCCCAATGCAGTGGTAACTAAAGACATCTCTGTTGGCTGTGAACCTGAAAAGGAGCTGGAGATAAGCACCACAGTCAGCCCAACAACCCTTCCCATCACCTCTGTTGGCAGTGTCACTCAACTGACTCTCACAGATGTGTCCACTTTAGCAAAGGGTCTTGTTAGGAAGTATGGCCATCATTTTCTACAGCTTAAGAACCTTGTGGTCCCAGAAGGTGGTCGGGCATCGTTGAGTTCAAAGCACATAAAAGTAAACCTTGATTATAAGAAGCTTGGCATTCGTCAGTCTCAGATTGTTTTTAGAATTGAAGAGCAGCCTGTGCATGGTCATCTTAGGCTCGATGTGGATCAGGAGCAGCCAGAGCATACATTCAGCATGCTGGATTTGTGGCATGGCAGAGTGATGTACATCCATGGAGGATCTGAAGACCCACAGGACTTCTTTATGTTCTCTGTGTTCTCCAGTAGTAGAAAGGAGGTTCCAGCCTATTTAAAAGGCCAGAAGTTGTACCGGTATAATGTCACTGTCACACCAACCAACGATGCTCCTGAATTGAGTCTACCTGAAGGAAATCTTTTTATTCTTCTTGAGAACTCCAGGAAGAAGCTGACCACTGATGTTTTAAAGGCCATAGACATTGACAGCAATTATACAGACCTTGTTTACTCCGTGCTAGGAAATCTTAATGCTGATGCAGGCTATTTGGAAAATGAAGACAATCCAGGTACAGGTGTAACCTCTTTCTCTCACTCATCTCTTGTAGAAGGTAAAATAAATTATGTCCACACAGGGGTGAGAAACTCAAGGATTGTGCTGAGAGTCAGTGATGGAGAGAAAGTGAGTAACACAGTGGTGCTTAGAATCATGGCTGTGGGACTGCAGTATAACATTTCCAATAACACTGGTCTGGAAGTCACTCAAGGAGAGATGTCTCTGTTAAGCACCAACCAACTGGCAATCTGGACAAATGCAGTGAAGCAGGTGGTTGACATTCATTACGATGTGATTGAGCCGCCAAAATTTGGTGCACTTCAGAGGCTGCACTCAAGTGGAGAGTGGAAGATTACCAGATCGTTTTCTCAAAGACTTCTTGAAAAGGAGCGTTTAAGATACCTTAACACTTATCCGTTTATTCAAACCAGTAATAGCACAGATCATTTTAAGTGTAAAGTCACTGTGGCTTCCAAAGCTACTGAGGAGCTTGTGATTCCCATTAAAGTAAATTGGATAAACTACACAATAGAGAAGAATAAAGTCTTAGAACTGGACAAAATTAGAATTGCTGTTATTGACTCTGAGCATCTACATGTAACAGCACATGGTATAACTTTGTCTGAGGATGAACTTCGATTCAGATTGTTGTCTCAACCAAACAGAGGAATTCTTGTAATGAATAATGCAAAATTGGAGGAGAATTCCACATTTTCTCAAAGGGACATCACAGATCTAAAGGTAGAATACAGACTGGTGGATAGATCGTATGAGGATACCAGTGATGACTTTGCATTCCAGGTTTTCACAAAACATGCACATTCCACCAGTCACATTTTCAAAATCAACATTAAAGCAGATGTCAACAGCATTTTCATGAAGAACAATGGGTTGTCACTTCTTGAAGGTGAACGCAAACTCATCACAAAAGATGAATTGTTTGCTGAAACTCTTAGCACTAAAGAAATATACTACATTGTCACAAAGGCGCCACGTCATGGAAAGCTAACACGAATCAATTTGTCCAACTCTACCAAAGAGTTTGACAATATTCTTTCATTTTCCAATCAGGATGTTCTGGAGGAGCGTATAATGTATGTTCACGATGACAGTGAAACAAACCTTGATCATTTTACCTTTATCGCCTCCAAAAGTCCAGAAACTAAGATTACTATGAAAGATAATGACATTGATTCCAAGGAGGGAATCTTTAACATCTCAATACAGTTGGTAAATGATGAAAAACCCATTCGCATCGTAGACAAAGTTTTTAATGTTATCAGAAATGGTCAGAGATTACTTACCCTCGATGACCTCTGCTACCACGATGCTGATTCAGACTTTGATGATGGGCAGCTTGTCTACACCAGGCGTGGTATCCCAGTGGGGGATTTGGTTCTTGCGAATGACACTTCACACAAGCTGTACCAGTTTTGCCAGAAAGACTTGGAACAGAAACAAGTGTTGTTTGTTCACAATGGGTTAAACTCTGGTCGCTTTGTCCTCTTCGTGTCAGATGGCAAACACTATGTATCCTCTCTGTTGGATATTAGCGCGCAGGATGCTTATTTAAAAGTTGGCAACAACACAGGCCTGTTAGTTCAAAAAGGGCAAGCTAAGACACTTAGTCATGCTAATTTTAGTGTGGACACAAATCTTGACATCAGAAATGACAACGAAATCATATTCACAATCCAAGAGGCCCCGAAACATGGGCACCTATATTTAAAAGACACCCAGACTGAGTCATTTACCCAACATGACCTGAGGAAAGGCTATTTGTCTTATCGTCATGACAATAGCAAAAATTTGGCAGATTTTTTTACGCTTGTAGTGGAAGCAAAGGACCTTAAGCGCAATGCTAAAATCTATGTAAAGGTTTTTCTGGAAAGCCATCAGAGACCACCGGTTGTCCTTCATAATAAAGTTTTACTGGTGGAGGAGGGGAAACCAGTTAAGATTCAGAGCAGCAAACTCAAGGTAAATGCCAATTTCAATTAGAT
>JAZGTK010006489.1:0-17223 GCA_036877625.1 Ambastaia sidthimunki | reverse complement strand
ATCTATCTATCTATCTATCTATCTAATCTTTGATGACATATGTCAGAGGGCAGGGTTATATTGACTGTCCAATGATCAGGCAATTTCTATTTCTCCAATTTCCAATGATCCAATCAATTCTCAGAGAAAAAAAGTCCTTTCCTACATTTTATCCTCTTTCCAGAAGCCATTTCACATGGAAATGCATCACAATATATTTCATGGTGACTTTAATATAATAAAACAACATATTCACACTAACCAGGATTCTAAACATGTTTAGTAACAAAGTTGCAGAAGTTGCAGGCCTCATAATAAAATGACAGAGAATAAAGCAGCTTGTGTAATATTTTCTTTGATCTCCTGACGTCTGAGGATCATTATCATGAAGGTGAAGCATCTCCTTTTACCCACAATTTATTGAAAGCAAAAAAAGTTTTAGCCCCAGTGTTTAAACCCTATCTGTGAAGAATGCCATGAGCCTTGCGGCTGCCAGAGGAGCGGACAGCGTGTTTGTGAGGAGGTGCTTTGTGTGGAGCATATGCTGTGTTGGTATTCATTTGAGATAGATTCTTGGAGCTGCATAGGTAATTGTGGTGAGCAGGTGCAGCTTTTATTGCACCTTTATGTCATTATTAAGCAAGTCAGATCCAGCTTGCCAGGGGGTTGATTTGAAGGGGCCAGATGTCTTTTTTGTACCATTCAAATTGGCTTACTGTGATCCTGCTCCTCCACAGGTTTTGACCTTGTCAGATGTGAGGAGCCGGGAACACCTAATTACGGCTACAAAATCCAAGATGACGGCCATTTCGCAGACACCTATGTTTTATACAGCTGCAATCCTGGATACACGCTGCATGGAAGCAGCACACTGACATGCCTCAGTGGAGACCGCAGAGTGTGGGACAGACCACCTCCTACTTGCATTGGTGGGTTTACAGCACAAATCAGTAGAATCTATCCAATATCAAACAATTCTTAGAGGTAATGGTGAATTATTTATTCATTCTTTGATTTGATTACATAAAATAATACCACAAAAAAATCCTGTTTACTTTTTTAAGCTGCAGAGAGAAAAACCATGTCCTGACCCATAAAATTATTTGTAATAACAGTGCATTTGCTTTATAAAGGTCTTTACAATTGTGATAAACAGAAACTCGATTCAGGTTTTTCAGAGAGTTAACTTCAGTCATTACATGTGAGAGTCAGGGGCATATGAAGCAACCCAGGAATATGGAGAGAGGCTTTTTCCATGAGTTTAGAGTAAGGTAAATGTCCCATGATTAAGCTCATCATAATGTCATACACAAGGAGTGTTACCCTGCCGCCCCCCTTCGCTAATTAAAACTACTTCTGTGAGATATACAAATTGGAGCAGACTGCCTCAAGCGGACATTGTATTCATTTATTTGAATTAGTCAGGATAATAAGCCCATTTGCTGTTTCTCTGCTGGCTGTGTAGTACACACAACGGACACAAAGAATAGCTAAGAATACCCACAGTATACTCATTTCATTTTAAAGCAGCTTCATCACTGTTTGCTTGGCAGCCCTATATTGATATTTCTTAAACATTCTGTTAGGGTTTGTTCTAAACCCCTGAGACTGCATATTAAACTTGTAACAAATTATTACTATTCTTTAATTAAATCAGCCCTAACCACTTAACATACAGTGTTCATTCAAATTTTGTTTAGTAGATGGTTTCAGTTTCAGTAATGTTATCTGTGTAAATGGTTGCAACTATTTAACCAACTACAGCCACCTTAACACTGCAAGGTTGCATTTCCTGTGGATTCTTGAGAAAATAAGCTGAGTGCTAAATGATGATGGAGAATCAACTCTAATGCAGCATTTACACAAACCTTGATTGTTTTCCATGATTATTTGCCTTGTAGACACTGCTATATCCTTCAGGAAATGCAGTTGTAGTTAAATGATGTTATTTGTCATTTGTGTGTGTGTAGCCGAGTGCGGAGGACACATTAGCGCTGCCACATCTGGACGGATCCTGTCTCCTGGTTACCCCGCCCCCTATGACAACAATCTTCACTGCACGTGGTATATTGAGGCAGACACAGAAAAAACCATAAGGTATCAAAGCGCTGTTTGCAAACTACGTTGTTAATCCCCTGTTAATTTCCATATAATTCCCATATAACCTATAAAAGAGCACAGTGATTGCATTTCACCCCACTGTGAGGCCTACCACTGGCTGGCATCTCTTCCAACAAGTGCATTATGGTTAGATGGAGACGGGGGGTAGCGGAAGGGCAAGAAGAAAGAGACACAAAAAAAGACAACTGAGTTAAGCCTGCGATAAAGAAGTAAAACTCAGGTAATCCAATTGTGTTGATCCTTTTAGGACAGACAGCCTATCAGGAGGAGATATGGGGGGAAATTGATAGGGTGGATCCATAAGTCAAGTCTTTAGTCAAGTGGTATATATACAATTTTATGAAACTGTACAATAAACAGTTCTGAAGCTTAATGCGATGCATTTTTTAAAGAATCTGAAAATTTAACATAAAAAATATTTTATTTGTAGAGAACTAAATAGATTGATTGCAAATCGGGCCGAGGAATAGGTGGTTGAAGGGGAGGGGCTGAAAAATTAAGATGGCCGGGTAATGTCAGTTGTAAAGAAAGTTGTTAAAGGGGACATCGACTGCCCATTTTTCCACAAGTTGGTATATTTGTAAGGTCTTCATGAAATGTCTGTAACATACTTTGGTTAAAATTTCTTGATAGTCATGTAAAAAACGCCCTTTTTACCTTGTCAAAAACAGCTCACAATGACTTGTTTCAGTGTGTCTCTTTAAATGATAATGAACTAGCCCAGAGCAGGTTGCAGGCCAAGATTGCTTCATTGTCCACCGCTTGCTAAAACAAAGTGTACCCAGTGTTGCCAGCTATTTTATAAAGAAAGCAGCTAAGGCCTGCTTGAAAAGTCTCTAAATGTCGGCAGACGACATCATCGCGTCATAGCTTTGTTCTGTCTAGTATCGCAGTTAACAGTTGTTTCACTTTTCTCTTACTCTCTCCATGCTAACATACTTTATTTTAGAACAGGTGAATGTTCAATAAAGCTGTTCTCATTCACATACTTTTCATTTCTGTCATCAGACAGTGGAACAAGTATGAAAAATAATGACTGAATGCAACCCATTAAAACTACCCAGCATTCACTTAGATGCTGCTGCTATGCTAAAACCTGATTTACAAATCTGACAAAAACACCAACACCAAGTTAAAGACAGCAGCTGAGCAGTGATTTCAGATATATTTACATGTAAAACAATCATTAGAGGGGGACTTCCGGTAACACGGGAACACTGATAGCTGCGTAAAATAACTGCTCTCCCAATAAATACTCCTAAAATCCACCAAAACATTCGAATATTAATCACATTTTAACATAGAACATTGCAATAGAAGGTGGGGCAGGGATGGAAACAAGGGCAAGACAAAAGAAAATCCCAGGTCGTCAAGATAAAATAGAAGCTGGAGAGAAAAACTGACAAAACTGAGCCAGCCGCTAGCCGACATGCTAATGCTGAGGGGGAAATTGGCTTGGAGAAAACACTCGAAGAGCTGAGAGAATTCAGGAAGGAAAACAATGAAAAACTAGCGGATATCAAGGAAGATCTGAATAGCACGAATGAGAAAATTGAAGAAGCCGAGGATCGCATCACGGAAGCAGAGGAACAGATAGTTGACCGATAAAACGGCTCACCAACAATTACATTCATTGAAAAATTACTGAAGGATGGTCTGGATCTTGATCCATTGACAGAGCTCCATATTCAGAGGGCTCATCGAGCTCTGGCACCTAAACCAACAGACAGTGCGAGACGGCACTCAATGGTTGTGAAATTTCTACGTTTCAGAATAAAGGAAGACATTCTGGTAAAGGTGTGGAGAAAAGGAGGCCTCTCCTTTTTAATAAGTATAGTCATTCACATAAACCTGGGTAGGTTGTTTTTTTTTCTGATATGGTAAAAGCAGTAGCCCTTTCAAGTCTTTGTTTATTCTAGTTTTAAAAATGGGAGATTTTTTTCTTTTTTGTTTTACTTGACTATTATTTATCAAGCTGGTTTGTCAATAAGGGCCCTCACTCCAATTTACAGGTTTGAGGTTTTTCCCTTAGAGCCAAATTACCATGCAGACTCAAGAAACGTCCATAGATGGTGGATCTCATTTGTGGAAGTCACTCATGGTGTTAAAAAACATTTTTGTTTTTGTTCATTTTCTTGTTGAATGCCTTTGTACATAGTTTGATGTTTTGGTGTTTTGTTAAACTGCAGGGGAAATGTAAACACGGTCTTGTTAAAGTTTACACAAGTGTTGATATAAACTGCATAGTACATGGTTGGCTTAGACTATACTCTTAAATTAGTTACATACTCTTCAAGAATTATTATTTTCTTAACTCTTCAAGAATTTAAGAACCAATTCAAACTGGATAATCATGACTTATTCAGATACTTTCAAATAAGACACTAATTTAAAAGTGAACAAGAGCGGGGTCAGGGCACAGAATGATGAAGATCCTGTTGGCATATAGGGCTAATACCTAATACTATTAGTAAGGTAATCTCCAAATTTTATCATTGTTTTCAAAATTACAGATTAGATTCTACCTCCTTTGTCCAAATTAAATGGGAGAAGTAAGGAAATATTAGTATAACAGAAGAGGCTTGGTTAAAACATTTAAATCCCAATGGGAAACCACAGGCTCACATCAGTGGAGGTTATTGGCCTGGAAAAATGTAATTTGTTTTTTTATATCTCCTGCACAAAAGTGCTATAGTGAAATAGGATCTGGGTGTTGGAGACACTGTAATTCAGAAGTAGCAAATCATCACCATATATTCTGGGCATGTCCAGTTATACACCAGTTTGGAAAGACATACACCAAACATTGGAGGCCATATTCAAGATTAATATCCCATTTCAGTTTCATGTGTTATATTTGGGAATTTTGGATTTACATGAAGTTAATTATTGTCACGAATCCGGCCTCTGTGGCTCCCTCTGTCCACTGCCAGCGGGAGCCCTCTCCTGAATACTAGCACTACATTTCCCATAACCCCATACCTGGGCCACGCCCCTCACAGGTGGCGGACATTTTCTAATCATGAACTCTATTTATACTCACTGGATTCAGGAACTCATTGCGAAGTCTTGATTTGCCTTTGAGTGATCATTTCTGAGCGTTTACCTGTGTTATACTTACCTGGCGATTACCTTTGGACTGTTTACCCGTTGACAATTGTTTGCTGCCTGCCTTTTGACCCACGCTGTGTTTTTGGATTACCCTTATTGTTTGCCTGTCCTGACCCTCAGCCTGTCCTGATCCCTTGCCTGGACTTTGTTTACTCTGTGGATTACCTGTGTTGCTCCTGTTTGCTGTTGGTTTGACCCTTGCCTGTTTGTTTACGCTGTCTTTATTAAAAAGCTGCAAATGGATCCTTTGTCCTCTGAGCAATCATTACAGAAGACTTCGCCACCCAACGATCCAGCAGCAATGTTTCAGCTGAGTACTGAACTCTCCGCCCAAGCTTCCACTCTTGCTGCCCACCAACAGTGGTTAAATCGCCTTACCTCACTGAGGATTTAGTGAAACTGCTCCAGACGATACAGATCCAAGGAGGAGCCAGTGCTGCCCCTCGTGTGCCATCTCCTCCTCCGGTGCTCCCCATGCCACCTACCTCCTGTCCTCGACTCGCCTTCCCCGACAAGTACGACGGGTCTCCTGGGAAGTGCAAAGGTTTCCTGCTACAATGCTCGCTGTGGAGCAACAACCCTCTCTTTACCCCACTGAGAACCTGCCGCATCGCCTTTGTATGCTCCCTACTTACGGGTAAAGCTCTCGACTGGGCCACAGCTATCTGGAGCACGGAGCACCCCACTTTCCCATCCTTTGCTGCCTTTCTGCAATGCTTCCAGAAAGTTTTACAACATTCCACTGACGGTAGAGAGGCTGGAGAACAACCCATGATACTTCAGCAGGGGAGAAAATCAGCTGCTGAGTATGCCCTCGCTTTCCGCACCCTGGCAGCACAGACTGGATGGAACGATGAGCCATTTAAACTCGCCTACCGCAAGGGTCTCAACTCTAACCTCAAAGCGGAGCTGGCCTGTCACAACGAGGGTCGAACATTGCATCAATTCATTGAACTCTCCATTCGTTTTGATAATCTGCTACGTTCCAGAGCGCCTGTGTCTGAAAGCCCTGTCTCACCCTCTGTTCATCCTAAGGACCTGGAACCAGAACCCATGCAACTAGCTCATGCTCGCTTGACCCCTACTGAGACAGAGAGGCGTTTCAAGAATAATCTGTGTCTTTATTGCGGCCTGGCTGGTCACTTGAGACATTCTTGCCCTTCGATACTCTCCAGGAGAAATCCCTCGGTGACTGACACTTCCAAACCTAATACTAGTCTTGAAGTTTCTGTAACTATTACGCTAATGGCAGGCTCATTACCACTACTGCCCTGATTGACTCCGGGGCTGCAGGCAACTTCATAGATGAACAATTTGCTTTAACACATGACTTACCATGGATCTCCGTTCCTTCTCCCGTGGCAGTGGCGGTGATAAACGGCAGACCTCTGGGCACAGGACAGGTTTCACAAACCACCTCAGACCTGACCCTCCGCGTAGGTGCCCTCCATGAGAAATCGATACGTTTGTCATTCACTCCCCTCATACACCAATCATTCTGGGCTTTCCCTGGCTAGATATCCATAACCCCACCATATCATGGTCCTTAAAGACTTAAAGACCAGCTCTCCATCTGAAATGAGCTTACCTGAGGAGTATGTCGACCTCTCCCTTGCCTTCAGCCAAACCAGGGCCACCGAACTGCCACCACACCGTTCAGGGGATTGTGCCATAGATCTCATCCCTGGTGCTGATATCCCCAAGTGTCGCTTATTTCCCCTCTCTCAACCAGAATCAGAAACTATGCAAAACTATTCAAGAGGAACTGGCCAAGGGTTTCATCAAACCGCCCACTTCTCCAGCATCCGCAGGCTTTTTCTTTGTAAAGAAGGACGGAGGTCTGCGCTCCTGTATTGATTATCGTGGCCTAAATGAGGTAACAAAATATAGATATCCCCTCCCTTAGTACCAGCCTCCCTTGAATTGTTACGTTCAGCTAAATATTACACCAAACTGAATATTGCAAACTTTTATCGTCGTTTCATTAGAAACTTCAGTTCAGTTGTGGCACCACTCACCTCCATGGTAAAGAAGGGGAGTCACCGTTTGTCCTGGAATTCTGTAGCTCTTCACGCTGTTGCAGATCTCAAAGAACGGTTCACCACTGCACCTATTGTCCATCATCCAGACCTTGACAAGGAATTTGTGGTGGTGGTCAACGCATCTAGCACAGGTATTGGCCATGGGGAACCTGCCAAAATGTACCCCTGCGCTTTCTACTCTCACAAGCTTAGCCATGCGGAACAAAATTATGATGTGGGTAATCGAGAGCTATTATTATTAGCAGCATTCGTGGAGTGGAGGCATTGGCTAGAGGGGACCAAACATCCTTTTACAGTCCTGACTGATCACCGCAACTTAGAGTATTTGCAGTCCGCTAAGCGCCTTAACCATCGGCAGGCTCGCTGGGCTCTCTTTTTTACCCGTTTTGACTTCAAGGTTACCTATAGACCTGGGTCCCAGAATACCAAGGCAGACGCTCTCTCACGTTTACATGAATCAGATCGCTCAAACCCTGTGGCAGATAATATCCTACCTGCTAGTATTGTGGTGTCCCCAGTCCAATGGGACATAATGACTGAAATCAAAGAGGCCCTGCTCAACGAACCAGCCCCTCCTGAATGTCCTGAAGCTTTAACCTATGTTTCCCAAGCCCTCCGTGCCAGAGTGATGAACCAGGTCCACTGCACGCCCAGCCAGTCACCCAGCTAGAACTACCACAACACAGCTTCTATCCAACAAATTCTGGTGGCCTGCCTTGCAGACGGATGTTATCCAATTTGTTAAGAACTGCTCTAGCTGTAACATTTCCAAATCTCCCCATCACTCACCTGCTGGCCTATTTCATCCTCTGCCCGTTCCTCAATGGCCCTGGTCACACATAGCTATCGATTTTGTTACTGATCTACCTTCATCTCAGGGAAACACAACCATCTTAACCATCTTAACTGTCATAGATCGTTTTTCAAAGGCTTGTCACCTCATACCCCTGCCCAAATTACCTACCGTTTTGGAAACAACTGAAACCCTGTGTAATGTTGTATTCAGATTTTTTGGCCTTCCAGAGGACATTGTTTCAGACCGGAGTCCTCAGTTCACCTCCAGGGTCTGGGCCTCATTTTGTAAATTACTGGAAATCAGTGTAAGCCTCACTTCAGGGTACCACCCCCAATCTAACAGTCAAGTGGAGAGACTAAACCAAGAACTCACCCGTTTCCTGTGAACCTACTGTCACAGCAACCAGTCAGAGAAATGAGAAATCATTACAATTATACATATCTATGGAGAATATTTCTCGTTACAGCTAAAAAAAGCTATTACTTGTAAATGGTTACAACTTAATCCTCCCACTCTAGAAGACTGGAAAGCAATTGTAATTGAAATAAGTAAAATGTAAACCCTTACTTTTTCTTTCAAATTAAAAAAGCAAAAAGGGGCTATTTTATGGAGTATGTGGAAAGATTTTTTGGACTCTCAGAATTAGAAGTGTTAAAATAGATATAATTATATCTCAGTAATGTAAATTTAATGTAAATTTAATGTAAATTTAATGTAACTATGCAAGGTCACTATTGCACTGTACCTTACCCTGCTGATTTGTTTATTTATTTATGGTTCTGTTATCTTTCTTTTTATTTCCTTTTTATTGTATATCATTCAGGTTCTGTAAGCATTATACAAATGTATGCTGAAATGTACAGGAAGTCAGCTAAATTGAATGTAATTAATTTTTTTTTTCTTCTGAATTTTGTATTATCTTTTGACTCCCTTGACATAAAAAAAAAACAATCATTAGAGAGAAAGAAGTGTCTTCCTTATTCCTCTCACACAGCGCGCCTCCATCTGAGTTAAAAAACATGTTCACTACATTGTTATGAAAGAACCTAGTGTTTGTCCAAAAAGTCGCTAGATTCTGAAAAGTTGCTAAATCTGGTAACAAAGTTTCTCTAGCTGTGTACAAAACAGGTTGGAAGGGGGCAGTCTACAGATATATAAGGAGACTCCATGTATGGCTTTTTTTTCCAAAAAGCCTGCTGTCTACATAGAAACCGGCTGCTAATTGAAACGACTTGTTTCAGACAACCCATAACAAACTGCCTATGTTTTTTTTATTTCAGGTTTTCTGAGCTCTAAAAAAATCATCTAAATAATTACATTGTCATTGGAACAATATAAACATGAAATAATGGACAAAACAATTCCATGACTGGTTAAATAAATGTCCCGCTAGTGAATGAAATGTAATTTTTGAGAGCGGTGGAAATAATTTGAATAGCTATGTCTGTGTTTGTGAAGAGGAGAACTTCTGGTTGTCCACCCACACACATCCCAGACAGACAGGTTTTGTTGTGATGTAGTCAGATAATGTTTACATGCCGACTGCAGGGCTGTGCTTGACTCAAGGAGGTCAGACTGCAGTCTTGTCGGGTGGAAATCCTATAAATCCCACTGGCATGGTTTAGAAGAAAAAATATTCTGATCACTGTCAGCCTTTCGTTTCAAAACGTTTAGAAGTAAAGAAAAACAATGTTATTGCTGAACTAATAAAAGTGTTGTCCTAACCGATTAAGACCTTTTTAAAAAGGTCAAATCAGGAGGAATCACATTTTCCTTGATCTTTCGATATCAGAGTAAATTGTACTGTGGAAAGGTGCTATGACTTCTGGATTTTATAAGTTTCTCCCCAGTACAGACTGTATTAAACCTGAGCTGTTTTCTAACTGCATGTATCACCTGTCATTCTGCATATCCCTCTGAAAACTCCCAGCGTTACAAAGAGCAGCTGTAATTTATTTTTAACAAGAACTCTGTTCGGTTCAGTCTGATCTCAACAGTTTGAGTGGCACTTTTTATCACAGATTGTTTTGTGAAGCTGACTGAATGAATATGGGATTGTACAGATGCTGTTATTAAAGTATGCAGCATTTTTAGATATTTACAAAGTTCTGTTTTTTTTGTTTTGCCATATAATTGAAATTCAACATATATATTTTACTGTCTGAGAACAGTGTTTTGGTTTTAATTTTGAATAACATTTTCTAATTGTCTTGGGGAAAAACTGTAGAATGATTCATCATTCTCCCTGCATCTGCCCTTCACAGCCTGCACTTCATAGTGTTTGACACAGAGGTGGATCACGACACCCTGAAGGTGTGGGACGGGCTGGCAGAGAGCGGCATTTTGCTGAAAGAGTGGAGCGGTTCTCTTCTACCTGACGACACTCACAGTACCTTCAACATCCTCACACTGCAGTTTGACAGCGATTACTTTATTAGCAAGTCTGGTTTCTCCATCCAGTTCTCTAGTATGTATCATCTTCTGCTTGGCTTTGTTTGGATGCTGCATGCTGCTACTAACACTATTTCTGCAGTAAATAGTGTTTACGGTGCAGATTATGCACAGCAGGATGACCTATTATATTTTGCTAAAACTGCTTAAATATTGTATTGGCCATAATGGCCTTCCGTTTCCAAAGTGATGAATAAACCAATAATACAATCAACCACATACTTCCCTCACAATCTTTCTTGAGTTTATTCTTTGATTAAACTACCAAAAACAGCAACATTTTTACACAAAATTCAAATTACAGTTACTGGAAGCCTTCACATGCAGTGTAATGATGTCATGTGACAAACTCACAAATAACATTCTATAAAACATTAAGCCTTGCATTATTAAAAGTAGTGTGCTCTATAGTGCATATTACACAGTAAATTAGTAAACTACTGTTACACTATGAATTTAGTCAATATAGTCAATCTTTAATCTCCCATGCAGTCTTTTTAATTACTGATACTTTTCTTAATTTAAACTGTATATGTATTTTTAACTGATGATAGAGCATATGTTAACACAATCACATGTATGGTGTTACTTGATGCATGAGTTTGATTTTCTCATGAATAAGTGATTTCCTGCCCTCAGTGACGTCTTACTGATTCCCAGCTAATACAAAATGTATCTTTCTTTATTTCAGCTACAGTTGCCACAACCTGCAATGACCCTGGGACTCCTCAGAATGGAACACGCTATGGAGACAGCAGAGAGCTGAGTGACACCATTTCCTTTCAGTGTGATCCCGGCTACCAGATCCAGGGGGTATCCGAAATCACATGTGTCCAACTTAACAGCCGCTTTTACTGGCAGCCGGACCCTCCCACCTGCATGGGTAAAATCCAACTCCACTGTTTGCAGTCAAAATTTTAAAGTACTGATAAATCTGTACTTTTGCCTCTCTATCGCCGTCTGTGTTTGAAACATCTTTATGTATGTAGAAGTTGAACAAAGCCAAACTGACAGCAGCAGAATCCAACTCAACAGCCTAAATCATTTTTATAATCTTATATTTGCTTATACACTAAACTGTTATGTAGTACTCAAACAATTTTCATCATTTTGTGTCTTCATGGTAGTACAGTGATAACCTTTGAGCTCTTTGAGCTGCGTTGCAGTACAACATAAACACCATGTTAATGAATATAGTAATGATTTTATTTCACACTTATTGTTAGTGTCATGACATCATGGTTTGATGTAATTATTGACCATGCTACCACCAATGAGCCAAAGTAAATTAGTAACTAACCCACAGTGCCCCCCTTAACTTTCATTGTATGGACAGAAAACGTCTTAGGTTACATATGTAACCCGGTTCCCTGAGACAGGGACGCCGCGTCAAGCTTGACGCTATGGGGAACGCGCTTCTGGCGTGCCGAGTCTAAACACGTGTAAAACCAAGCCTATTTATTGGCAAGTTCAAGGTCATGTGATGTAGCATTGTGCGCCACAATGCCTTTAAAAGGCGCCTGCAAAATACGGCATCAGCTTAAGTCTGACGAGAGACCGTCCAGGCAAGCCCAAAGTGTGGTGAAGCAAAGCAGCATCTTGTTCCCTGTCTCCGGGAACCGGGTTACATACATAACCTAAGACGTTCCCTTTCAAGGGGAACTCGCCGCTTCGTCAGGCTTGACGCTATGCGGAGGAAATACCCACTATGCCACAGTCACGGAGAGCCTGCCCCTAGATGTTGTGAGCATAGGCACAAGAGCATTAGGAGCAGAGTTAGACTTGTCAGTCCAGGAGGACAAGAGCGCCTGGAGTTGAGTTCAAGTCCAAACTATAGAATCTAATAAATGTGTGCGGAGAGGACCAGCCTGCCGCAGCCAAATATCACTTAGAGGAGCTCCCCTAGACAGAGTCTTAGATGATGCTATACCCCTAGTAGAATGGGCTTTAATGCCCAAGGTGACACCAGGTCACAGGCCTCATAGGCGAGGGTAATAGCATCTGTGATCCAGTGAGATAGGCACTGTTTTGTGACCGCATTACCTCGGTTGCGGCCACCAAAACAGACTAAGAGCTGGGAAGTCTTACGCCACTGGCTAGAGCAGTGGATATAGGTCCTCAAGCTCTAACTGGACACAACAAGTAAAGCCTTTCCTGCTCCGGTGGATCAAAAGGCGGAAGACAGAAGGTTTGGAGTACCAAAGGTGGGTATGTAGTCTGGTCTAGGGTGCAGAATGGCTTTGACAAAGCCAGGGGCTTTTGAGCGATGTAAGAGCTAAGAGTAGAGCCACCTTTAGAGTCAGAAACGTATCTAGGCTGACTCTAGGGACTCAAATGGAGCCAGAGTTAAACCCCTTAACACAATGGTAAGAACCCAAAAAGGGACCCGCGTGTGACGGGAAGACCTCAGCCGTCTGGCACAACGTAGAAACTTAGACACCAGAGGATGTCTCCCAATAGAGGCTCTATTGAGAGGTTTGTGGCTAGCAGACATAGCGGCCACATAAACCTTGAGACTGGCAGGAGCAAACCCTGCAGAAAGGCGCTCTTGAAGAAACTCCAGCACTGAATCAACAGGGCAGTGAACCGGGTTGACACAGTGTCGCTCACACCACGACACAAGAGCTGCCATTTCAGGAGTCCTGGGAGCAAGTTATCGGGGAAATACGTATAGATGCAGCCCACATCTGATGATTCAAATATGAGACCCCTGTAGTATTGTCCATGCAGAATAGGACATGTTGGCCCCTGAGATGTGGGAGGAAGTGCTTCAGCCAGCAAGCCTAATGGAATTGGCCGCTGCGGCCATGAGTTCTAACAGCCTCTGAATCTGGAGGACTGTCAGATAACGGCCTACCTGTATACTGCTCACAGCAGCAAGGATGGACTCCACACATGCAGGGGACGATTGTGCCCTCATCGTAGTGGAGTTCCAAGACACCCCAAGAAAGGTAGTTCTCTAAACAGGAGAAAGCATACTTTTCTTGGGATTGAGTCTGAGCCCTAAGCACCTTATAAGAGCCAACACGACATCTTGATGCCGTGCCGCTAACTCCTGCAAGCTGGCCATGGCCAGTCAGTCATCTATATAGTTCAGCCCACGGATGCCCTGGAGTCTCAAAGGAGCCAGGGCTGCATCCACGCACTTCGTAAAAGTGCAGGGCGATAGAACTAGGCTGAAAGGAAGCACTCGATACTGGTATGCTTCGCCCCCAAAAGCAAACCTGAGAGACTTCCTGTGTTCTGGCAGAACCTCCATGTGGAGGAAATATGTGTCCTTCAGATCTATCGTGGCAAATCAGCCCTCGGGCTGGATTTGACATGTGATCTGTTGAGTGTCAACATCTTGAATCTGTATCTCCTCAGAGACGATTCAAGTGGTGCAGATCCAGAATAGGACACAGCCCCCCATCCTTTTTAGGAACTATAAAATATCAGCTGTAAAAGCCTAGATCTCTCAAGTGGAGGGGAACACGTTCTATGGCCCCTTTCACCAAAAGAGTCTCCAGATCCCGGGCCAACACTAAATGCAAATTTGAATTCTGTACCCTCTCTCTGCTGTCTTTAACAGCCATGGGGACAAACTGAGCAGAAGATTTCACGCTGCCAGAAAGCCTGAGAGAGGTACCATCTTGTCTATCTGTCCAGTCCCTTGAAGCAGAGGACTGGCAAGAGAAGCCTGGACAGATAATTTGTTGGGCACTTCTATCCCCCAAAGCACCTGAGGTGGCCAGGAAAGTAGAAGGTCCCGATGGGGGCTTAGAGAGGGGTTTGACCTGACATATTCTGCACAGGGATCCCAAGATGCTGCTGGCGTCAGGTGCTCTTCTTTTTCACAGCCTTTGAGGAGACTAAGATCCTCAGATCGAACCTGCTCTGCTGCTGCGAGGCCCTCGTACACTGCCCAGTCCTCCTTGATCTTTGAGGGGGAGGCTGAGCAGCCACTAAACGGACCACCTGACACCGCAGTGGCCTGACCATGGCAGGGGAGGAGCTCCCTGAACACCTCCCATTGCTTGGTCTAGGCATTTTTTAAGTAGGTCAGCCTGGCACACCTGCAGAACCGCCATGGTGTGCAGTGATGCACCAGCCTGACCTGCCGGATGATAGGAACCCATCATCCAACTTAGATGTTTTAATGTGCTGTCATTCATCTGGCTACTCAAGGACTACTGAAGAATGAATGAATGAATACATAAGTAAAGGTTTGGAATGACATGAGGGCGAGTAAATTATGGAAAAACTATCCCTGGTTTAAAGGCACAATATGTAATTTTCGCTCTAAGAGGTCATATTTTCAAAACAATAATTAGGTTGAAGCTTGATGATGCTGATGGAGTGTGGAATGATGGGACATGTTCTCCTCATTATCAAGGGACAATAGAAATCTTACACAGGGAATTCATTAATTATGTTCACGGATGAGATAATAAATGAAATTTTCATTTTCTGTATGTTTGATCACAATCTTTTATGTAATCCTAATTAAAAAGGAATGTAAAGCTTCATACTAAATTATTACATTATCATCAACAGGTGACAAGTGACCTGAGACGGTGCACTATTAAAAAATTGTGAATTTCTCTGGATATACAAATACGTGGAAATGTAAGGGTGGTTTCACTACAGTGGTTCAAGCTGTAGGAATGCCGAAATGACTAGAAAATTGTTAACAGCAAGATGGTATATAACTGTGTATTTTCTGTCAATTTCCACCCTTCCGCTACTTATACCAACGACGGAAATAAGCGCAGTTATGTTTAGCTAAATGTGGGAGAGCGTTGCTATAATAAATATATTGTCTTGCATTAAGTAGGTTTAAATTATTAACAAAGAATCAAAACTAGTATAGTTGTGAGAGTTTATTAACATTGCCAAATGAGGTTATACATGAAATGGTTACAATGAAAATGCCTATAATGGTAGATAATGTATGTATACAATTAACTGTGTATGTGGAGAATGTTACCTTATACCTGAGATATAGAATGAAAGATAGATAAAGCAGGAAAGACAGAGAGAACAATTGAGGCCTGGAAGCTGGGCCTAGTGGACTGAACCCCACAGCTCAGGTAAAGAAGAAAAGTGCAAAGAAAAGAGCACAAAGAGCAAGGGAGCCAAGGAAGAGAGCAAACCGGAAAAGATCCTAGGACAAGAGAGCCAACAGGAAAAGAGACAGAGCATCCCTTACATTCCCTTTTATCCTTTCCTTGACCATGTGACTGAAACCAAACCTTAGACAACCAAACCAGAAGACTATGTTTAACCCCCACTGTGCTGGACAAATGGCAGACCCTCAAACACAATACAAACAGCTCAGCCAATAGCCTTTGATTGCTATCAGTTCAACTGTGGGTTCAGAAGAGGGTCACTTTAGGCAAGATAAAGGGGTTGTAAATTCCATTTTCAACCCTACAGAAACATTTGATAATGTGATAATGCAAATACACAATTAAACCAAATACATAACAATGACTTTGGATACTTTAATACAAAAATCTTACATATTGTGCTTTTAACCAGATACCAACTTTATCAGCTGAGTTTTACTGGTGAACAGCATAGCTATGTTGGTCCAACCTGCATAATCCAGCCTGGACCAATGTAGAAATGTATTCTGGTCTTTTCAGCAGGGTATGCATATGAAAATAAATATTAAGGTTCCTGCAAGATGTCTGTAGAACATTATTTCGTAACGTAAATATTTCAGTTGATGAATGATAAGCCCTTGAATACAGCTGTATATGTTTGTTTTTCAAACAGAAAAGCAAAAAGCAGCTCCCCAGCCAAAACACTATGTCTCTGTTTACACATAACACACATCCAAAACTAATGCATGACTGAAATAACAATGAGAAAATTGGTGGCACACTGTTGTTTTTTCAATACTTTAGTAACATTAGCTGGGAACATAAAGTGTTTCTATTTCTTTATCCAGCTGTTTACTCTGTTTACTAGTCCAGGCAGCATATGCTGAACCCTAAGCCATAAATGGCACAGATAAAACATTAAAATGAAATTGGTTACTTAGAAGTTTGCTGTTGGGTTTCATATAGTTTTAACTCATCAATAGCAGTGCCTTCCCTTTATTATATTGTGATATTGTCACACCCCTGTTCTACGGGCCTGGTTTTCTCGTTCCTTGTTTCCTGTGTGGATTATATTATATTATATTATATTATATTAAAACACGTTGGGATTATATTCAACGTTGTTGTCTCTCCTTCGCTCCTGAAGCCAGTGCACGGTATCGTGACAGAAAACCGGACCGGAAAAAAGTGACGCGTTTAAAAAAGCTGCGTTTTATCTTTCCGTTTTTTTGCCCCAGTGTTTTGTTTTTTCCACCCTCCATGGACGCTCTCTCGAGGACCACACCGCCGACTTCCTGGTCATGGCGGATAATACAAACTTCCCGGACGACAGTCTGTGCTTCTTCTACATCACGAGTCTAAACGTGGCCAGCAGAGCACAGCTGTCCGGGAACGGTCCTCGAGAGAGCCTCCTGGATTTCAGCGAGTGGGTGCTGGCGTCCTGCGGTTCGCCTATGACGATCGAGATCGTCGCGGCGGATGCCAGCCCCACTCCGGACCCAGTGCCCAGCCCTCCATCATCCCGGAGAGCAGAGCGCCAGCCCGAGCCCACCGCAGACGGAGAGCCCGAGACCCCAGCGACCGACGAGCCAGCGCGGAAGAGAGCGACAGAGCCGAGGATCGCCGTGGAGTC
>JAZGTK010006488.1:0-20746 GCA_036877625.1 Ambastaia sidthimunki | reverse complement strand
CTGTGGTTGAATGCCTGTTAATTAGAATTTTATAGTCTTAAGTGTGGCTTTTCTCCTAAGACTATAATTGGGGTGTACTCATTTTTGCAACATGGGCTTGAATGAATTTGTTACGAAAATCACTTTTTTGTGTGTGCAAATTAACAAATCTTGTTTGCAATCAATGGCCCACATTTGTGGGAGTATTTTGTAGTATAGTATCTCATAGAAAATGTTGATTCTGAAAGGTTTTCAGAATCAAACTAAAGGTTTTCTGACAAATGTAGTGGGGTGTACTCATTTATGCTGAGCACTGTATGTGTTTGTGCTGGTACCTTAAGGATTACCGGGAACAGCTGACTGCTACATTTTTGATATTCTTCATATTCTGTGTGGTGGTCAATTTACAGCAGTGACAAAGATTAATCCTTTCCAATAAGTTCCAATTGATTTTTACCTTTTATGAACATTTTTAAGCCTTTATAAAACCTTGATTTTTTTTCAATTGTTTTGATTATTATTATATTTAGTGAAAAATTATTAAAAGAGATAAGATCTTACATCACACATCCTGATAACATCTACAAACATCCCAAAGTAATATAAAGGTGTCACACTTTCGATTATTGCAAACCAGAGATGCAAACTCATCACACCTCAGCTGCCAATTTATCGTTCTGCCAAACTTATAGAAGACTGTCTATCACAGCTTCATTTTCATCTGCGTAATGCTCAGAATGGTGTCTGCAGACGATGCCTTTAAAATACAGCGGTAACCAGGACAGTTACAAATTAACAAGGTTAACAACACAGGTGCTGCGTCCCAATTCGCCTACTTATACTATGTATTAAAAGTATGTACTTTTATGTTATGAAAAAGTACATACTTTTGAGTGTTTAACAAAAAAGTATGCACGTTCTGGGACATACTACTAAGACGTCATGCAATGGAAGAGCCTAGCTGTTTGCCTAGTTATGCACACTATTACAGTAAACAAAGCATTTGACATTCAGCATTTCGTTTGAGCACCCCCCATTCCTGTTAGCCCAATATGTTATTTACTATTCCCATCATTTATTTTTGCACATTTCATTTACATAACTCTAAAATGCGTCCTACCAAATTGGAAAGAGAAGCTCCTCCCACCCGTGCGCAATAAATTGAGGGTAATATTAGCCGTGTGCATTGATCTGCACTTCGAATTCTAACCGGAAATAGTAACCATCCGGGTATTTTGGGATACTCATTTCAACATACTAGGGACACACTAATTTTATTCACGAATACTACTTATAACGGATAGTATGCGAATTGGGACGCAGCAAGGGTTTATCCTGCATATAGAATTACGAGGCGGCCGCCCCCGATTGTCGACAAAACTCAGACAGCTAGTCACATGTTCAGATACCTTACACAAACATGGATCCGTTGCGGGTTCCCACTCTGTGCCCACTCTCTACCGCCCCGCGCACTATATTCTCTATATTATAAAGCTCTATATTCTACTATAGAGCGGGCACGAGCCTCTGCACCGTCCTCACTTTAATAAACTGTGTCTGACAAAAGAAGTGTTACGACTCACCATTTCAGAATCACTCAAGTTTTCATTTCAATAAAGAAAGCGTTAATATTAAATGGCGTTTAGACGATTTTGATTTGTTTTGCTCTATTTCGCCATACACTCGTATATGCGCACGTTATCGAAATTTTACCGCCTCCACCTCATTCTGAGCCAGGAAAAACCCTGCAACAGTTTTGGAATGTGGTCTCAAATCATATTACGGTGTTTCATATGTTTATGTAGTTTCTGACTAAATTGGCAGCATTTAGTTACAGTAATGCGTCATCAAGCACTATGATACCTAACCTATATTATCCTAGCATGCGATGTTAAAGTGCACCTCGATACTAAAATTAAACATATTTCTAGTTCTTACCCAGTAACTAATTCCAATTCGCCCACGAGATATCTGACTGGCCCGGATAAACTTCCAGTGGGCGCGAAAGTTCCCGCCTCAGAGCGTGATCAGCAGCGCCCGTCGCTATACGCGCTTTATCGGTAAAATACACTTATATTCGATCAAATTGTAAATCTTAAAGAGGTTTAACAGGTGGAGAAACATATTTGTGTCATATGCGTTACAATTTGCAGTGCACATGCAGCGCAACACAGCATACCTGCCACCGTACCAAACGCAATTTACTGTAATATACATTACTAAGAGGATAGGCACCCTTATGCAAAATGCGTTTGATTTTTAAATACGCAAGCTGATTCTACTAAAATTATGTTAGACAAGCATTCACTCACCTCATCCAAGACACGCTGAATGTATTCCTTCGTCAACCCAACGGACAGTCTCCTTCAAGTTCATGAGGTCAGGTGTTCGTCTGATATTCCGCCATTTAGTTAGTTCGCTAATAATCTGGCTGTTTCTTCTTGTTTGGTGTTGCAATGAAAACTATTTATGTATTAAAAATGAATCTAATGTTTAGAGTGGATGAAGCACATTTTTCTTAGGTGGAAAGGGCCCCAATATAGAATTCATATACAAATTTGACTCCTGCGCATTAATCCATGAGATCTGACAAGTCAGTGCCGGTAAATTAGAATTTAAAATAATAATTTCATTAAACTTGATTGGGCTTGTTTAATTTCAGTTATATTAAACTGACTTTAAAAACCGAGTTGAAGTTGAAATTGCTTAAATTATTTTGATGAGTTAAAGTAATTTAAAAACATATGCTGACATGACAAAATGACCACATCATTTTTTACAGTGTGGCGGCAACAAACACAAGTTAACATTTTAATAAAATCCCTGATTCAAACGTGCCGCCACTACACCTACCACCATTCACAGAATCCACACAAAAAGGGCAGGGCCAGGAAAGACGCAGGGCCAATCAGGACAAGAAACCAGTGGTGACGCATACCCAGCCAACAAACCACTCTCCTTTTTATACTCTAAAAACAGGCACTGATAGGTTGACGGCGCTGGCAAAACCGAAACTAATTACCAGCGCGAGTTAACGTCAACATGCTACACCTATATTGATGTCTCACCATTATCTGCGATTTCAGACACTGCACCTTTGGAGTTTTTTTTATCGCAGGGACTGGTGAGGTTTACGTTGATCTAAACAACACATTGTTATTTTTACGGGTCAAAATAACTAATCCTAATGGTACAGACACTGCAGATGGAGCACCGGTTGGACTTATCAATTATGCAGGAGCAACAATATTTTCACAAGTTGACGTATCGCTGGGGGATTGTCTGATATCACAGAGCACAAACACACATCCTTATCGATGTCTTATTGAGTGTCTTCTTAATTATGATAAAGATACGCTGGAAACACTTTTCTCTGCGGGGTTGTTCTATAAAGACACAGTCGGTAGCATGGATGTGGCGGACCCTGCTGGAGGAAATCGGGGACTGACAAAGAGAGCCGCATTTACCAACGCCAGTAATGTTGTCGAGCTGCTCGTACCCGTTCATAGCGATATCTTCTTTCAAGAAAAACTTATGCTTAATAGCGTTGAGATTAAAATTCGTATGACAAGGTGCAAAGACGAATTCTGCCTAATGAGGAGCGATGCTGTGGCCTATAAACTAAACATTGTGTTAGCCTCGCTATTTGTGAAAAAAGAGAGCGTCTCCCCCGCTGTGAGATTGGGTCATGCACAAGCGCTGCTGTCAACCACAGCCAAGTACCCAATCGACCGTGTGTGTGTAAAAAACTTTTCAATTCCAAAATTCAAGATTCAAAAAAGCTTTATTGGCATGATAAAAAAATTCTTGGAGGATTTTTTTTTCAATTCCTCCAGGCTCACGAGTCTGCAATCAGGAAAACTTATTCTTAGGAACTCTACAAAAATCAATTGTTCTAGCTATGGTTGATAATGATGCCATGTTACACATTCAAACCAAGCCTACAATATGCTTCTGTTGCATTTCTTTCGCAATGCACAAATTGCATAATTTTCGTTTACTTCGTTTTGTCTGCTTTGCGCGTCTTTTGCGCGACTTTGCTAACATGTTCATTTTCTTTTCCCATGATGCATAGATGTAAACAAGTTCTGTGCACTATGACCCCAAGTTTTGTCACATGTGGTGACCACAAGACGCGTCATTTGAATTAAATACTGTACATGCTACTGTACTGCCCTCTAATAGCAGAAATTTCTATAACCATTGGTCTAAATCACAAGTCTTATCATAAAGAGGGTTGCCTGTGTGGTCTTTTACTGCCCTCTGCTGGCAAAGAGTATGAGTATGACAACAGGGACATCTAAAAAGAATTGCTCTCAAAAGCAAAATGTTATCTGTTTGACCCCACCTCACTCATGTTTGACTGTTTATAAAAATGAGTGTATCTTACAAACTAATTTATGTACAAAGTCCAAATCAATGTTGTTGTTTTTTGCAATTTTTTTACATTGACAAGTTTGAGGTTTACTGAATTTTGAGGGTTTTTTTAATAAAACATGTAGAAAAAAAACAATTTTATAAGTTTTTTTTTAGTTTTTTGCACTTTTGAGCCATTTACTTTGTTACTATTGATTTCTTACACACATAGCCTTCAAATGGGGGGTGTAAGGATTGTACTGATGCATGCCGTATGAAATTACTCAAAAGAATGACAGCACAGCATGTAAAAATACAAAGATTTAATCTGGTGGAATTGTTCTATGACAGGTCCCAAAGGGTTAAAAATTATGATTTAGAATTTTTATCTATTTATTTGGATGGTCGGGAATTCCCTGCGAAACTTCTGCAGCCTGATTATGGGAGTGGTTCTGCAGTGCATGAATTCTACCAGCTAGCGCTGGCTTCTGGAAAACATCTTAAAATCATGCTCTATCTATTGATAGAGAGGACTTTTTGCATGGTTACACCCTCTATGCGTTCAATTTTACCCCAGATGAAGGTTGTGGACAACACGTCTCACTCATCAAATCTGGGAGTTTTAGGTTTGAAGCACGCTTCAGACAACCTCTACCCCGTACAATTAACCTTATTGTATAATCTATTTTTGACTCTGTTGTAGAAGTGTCAAACCGCCGGCAGGTCTTGGTTGATTACTATTAATAAAATAAAAACACGCATTTTCTTGGGGTGCTGCCTTGCGACTATTTACCACAAAGACCTTTAAGGAAATTACCATCATCAGTTATAACACACATGCGTCAAATCTCCCTGGTTAACACTGGCTTGCTGTTTACATATTCGAGGAAGCAGTGGGTTATTTTTTTGATCGCTTTGGAAATAAACCCAATGACGTCCGTGTGTTCTTGCAACCCAGTCTAAACAAACCTATAATAGTAGAGCTAAAGCCACACCACTGTTGGCAGGTCAGCGTGTGTGGGTAGAAGTGATAGAAATAGGGCGGGGGAAATTGTGTACCTGGTGGGACCCGAAGCCTTATGTTGTAGTTGGGGTACTGGGGAATACTGGGGTGGTGTATCGTGTAAAACCAGAACAGGGGGGACAGGAGAAAGTCTTGCACCGTAGTGCTCTAGTGTACTGCACGAGAGGTAGTACAGCAGGGACTGCTGATGTTTTAGTGTGGGGAGGTGTTAGGGGATTGAAACTGTGTGAAATGGTTATTTTATATGAATGTGTTTTTGTGTATATGATGTATTGGACACACTTTTGTAAGATGATTCATGGGTCATGGCGGTGTGTGAAATGGTTATTTTATATGAATGTGTTTTTGTGTATATGATGTATTAAACACACTTTTGTAAGATGATTCATGGATTATGACGGGGCGGAGACTGTTGCCCTTTAAGAGTGCACCAGGAAGAGCTGGAGGGGAGGCTCGTGTTACGCTCCAGGCTGTAGAGCTATAGTGCGCAGGCACCGGCGTTTTGCAGGACTCGTAATCCAATTACACTGCCATTTAACCTGCTCGCACATAGTAAATACACATTTACATTTTCCAATGTCGCAGACCTATGCAAACCCAACTCAAAACATGCAACATGCAGTGCTCATTTTCCAACACATCCAGTCTCCTACCGCCAGCTGAGCATGCCACAAATGACCCACCATTGCCCTTAGAGCGACATACTCCACCACCCCCTACAAAAACCCGCTCCATGCTGACCAATACGTGACGCCAGCCCATGCTTTAGGGCTGCCAGGCACTGGGGCCTCAGGGCGGGTACCGCCACTCTGCTTCAGCAACAGCCCAGATGCAAGACCAGGTAGCCAGGTAGACAGGTCGGTTGAGGCCTCTGTTCACAAACACAGTGGCCATGGGCCCACAGGAGCCACGCCTTGGCAAAGCTCTACACAACATATTTTCGCTGAGATGCCAGCTATGCAGCAGCCACTTAAATCCCATCCAGTTGCTCCACCATATCCAGCCCAGCCAACTAGGCCCGGCCCCCAGGCTTACTCTAGTTATTCGTACCCTCCTTCTGTGCCTGCAGTCTTCAGAGCCCGCCAGCAGCGAATATTACAGTTAAGGGCGTAACTGCTGGGCAGGCCCTTCAAGTGTATTCCCCCGAAGCTACATTTCACACCACTCCAGGCCCAGGCTATGGTTGCCTTCAGCTGCTAATGCATGGGGTCCCAGCATAACCCTATACAGCCCTCAGGTAGTGTTGGACCAGGCAGCCGCTGATACTCCTTTTGAACTGTTTCCTCAACAAACCCCAATTCCCCCTTCCCACCTCAATGTGCATGCTGATGCTCTCTCTCAAACTGCCCCTCCACCTACATCTGCCAACCAATCGGCCCACCCACATGTGACACAGTTCGAGCCTCCTGCTCGAGCAGTTGCCAACCAGTGCCTTCCCATGGCGGCCCATGGTGGTTTCATGCAAACTCATCAGGTGAAAAATGTTTAAGTCTTCATGGGACATTCAGACTGTAGGATATTGGTGGAAGACTGGATTCGCGACTTGCAGTACCACTTGAAGGCAATAGAGCTCCTATTGCACCTTCGCTTCTCTACTGTTGTGTGACACCTGGGTGGTGAAGCCCGAAACCTCAACCTGAACCTACCTCCCCATGATCAGACCCCTGAGAAAGCATTCAAGAACTGAGAGCCGAATACAGTTACGCACAAGGCTCCCTAGACCCTCTGGCCGACTTCTATGAGTGGAGCCAAAATTCAGGGGAGTCTGCCTGTTCTTATGCTATAGCACTGGAGACAAAGTTGCGGATAGTAGAGGAAAAGCAAAGAGGAGGTAAGCCCTTCCTGGATCGAGATAACCCAGCAGTTCACGAGGGGCCTTACCGACAAGGAGGTGTACACAAGAATCGCACCAATGGCACCCAGGCTCTTGAGCTTTAGAGAGCTGCAGGCAGAGTTCCGAAATCTTGCTAGAGAAACTAAGAAATTTCAGATGTAGAGTAAAGCAAAGAAAACATATGGGTGGAAACACCAAAACGGATAGGCCAAAGCATACATCTGAAATATCAGAGTTGACTGAAATGGTTAAGAAGTTAGCTCTCATTTAGGAAGAACAAATGGCTAAGCTGTCCCAACTAGAATTGAGAATGGCCTCTCCACCCCTTGCCTCCCCATTAGCTGTCCAGCCAGCAAAGGGAAAAGCAAGCCAGAGTCCAAGCTTTGCCTGTTACCGGTGTGGAGAGCCACGCCACACAGCCAGAGTGTGCCGAGCAGTGCTTCCAGATCCGAGCCTAGCTGAAGCCCAGCAGCCTAAGACCCCTGCTGATGGGTGCACGCACTCTGCGCATCATTTAAACGCTTAGTACCCATGGCAGCTGGGGCATCCATGGGTACACAGCAAGGTTTGCACTGAAGAAGGGGAAACACCCCTAGTGGGTCCCAGGAGCGAAGGGGAAGTGGAAGTCAATGGCAAGGCATGCAAGACTCTCATTGATTCCGGATTGCAGATCACCAGTATTACGCACAACTACTGGCAGACCCACCCAGTTCTGCAGAAGCTACAGTCTTCTAAAATAGCAATAGAGGGTGCAGCAGGTCAGACCGTGCTCTACCATGGTGTCCTGAACATTGACCTGAAAATGCTGGAGAAAGAGTTCAGCGCTATACCTACCTTCGTTGTTCCTGATTCCGACTATCGCTCTTCAGTCCCCCTGTTGGTGGGAACCAATGTCATTTGAGCCTCCAGAACCCATCTTCAAGCGGCTTATGGCCCGCAGTTTCTGCAACAGGTAAAAGAGAAGAATCCAGACTGGTAGCCACAGCTTTACTGAAGGTGGAGAGTGCCAAGCAAAGTGAAATGCTTGATGTTGTGGGTCCTGCTGTTTACACTGGTCATACAATATACATCCCTGGTGGGAAAGAAATGGATTTAAGGTGTGGGATTAAAACTGGCCCTCAAAGAAAGACTTATACAGCCCTGATAGAAGGCCATTCTTCTTTGCAACTCCCCTCACTCCTGGCCAGTGCAGTCCTGGTGGACAAGGTGGTAGAGTTCCCTGATAAAAAGCATGGTGAAGCTGGGAATAGAGGGGCATGTCTCTTTCTGGACCAAGTAGTGACTAGCTGCGGGTTGACCTAAGTGAAGCAGTGGTGGAAAGAGAGGACCAACGTGCTCTACTTAAGGATCTGCTAGACAAGAATGCAGATGTGTTCTCCCAACATCCCACAGACTATGGTCACACCACAACAGTGCAACATGAGATTCCCCTGGTTGACCCGAGGCCTTTCCGACTTACATACCGCAAAATACCCCTCTCCCAGTGGGAAGATGTGAGGTGGTTATTGATGGAGATGGAGACAGCAGGAGTCATTCACCCCAGTAAAAGTCTGTACGCATCCCCTATGGTGGTTGTGACCAAGAAGGATGGGTCACTCCAATTGTGTATTGACTACCGGAAGCTCAACTCCTGCAGCACCTGAAATGTATTCCCTCTGCCAAGGATAGAAGAGGCTCTAGAGGCTTTAGGACAAGCAAAGTACTTGACCTTACATCGGGATACTGGCAGGTGGAGGTTGCAGAACAAGACAAGCACAAGACAGCATTTAGCACTCCTATGGGGCTGTTTGAAGCCAATATAATGCCTTTTGGGCTACAAAACGCACCCTCCACCTTTCAAAGGCTGATGACCTCCTGTTTCTGGGACTTAAATTTCACCCAGCTCCTTATTTACCTTGACGACATTATCATTTTTAAGTTCTTTAATGAACATCTAGAGAGCCTCCAGCTGGTTTTCGATAGGCTTCGGGAGCATGGCTTAAAACTGAAACCATCCAAGTGCCAACTTGTCAGGAAGGAAGTGCAATACTTGGGTCACTTGGTCTCTGCGGAGGGCATCAGGACAGACCCAGAAAAGATCAACAAGGTTAAGGATTGGGGAAGGCCTACTAGTTGTATGGAAGTGCTGCAGTTTTTAGGTCTGCAGCACCCTGACCAGCCATTTCTGTGGACTGCTGAATGCAAGGGGGCCTTTCAGACTTTAAAAGAAATGCTGATAAGTGCACCAGTGCTAGGCTATCCAGACTACAGTCAGCCCTTTCTGCTGCAAACTGATTCCTCAGGAATGGGGCTTGGTGCTGTGTTAGTACAGGTCCAAGATGGGGTGGAAAGGGTTATTGCATATGTGAGCAGAGGCCTGAGCCCACCCGAAATGAGGTATCTGGCACACAAGCTTGAGTTCCTCGCTCTCAAGTGGGCTGTGATGGATAAGTTCCATGACCACCTCTACGGACGCAAGTTCTCTGTTCTGACAGACAATAACCCTCTGAAATATGTAATGACCTCAGCCAAACTCGACGCCACAGGTCAGCGATGGGTTTCTCATTTGTCCATATTTGACTTCGACATCCAGTATCGGAGGGGACAGGATCGCATATGTCCAATCAGGAGGTGGCAGAGACCCTGCAGTCCTGCCCGCAGCAGTTGAGGACTGGTGGGCCGAGACATGAGGAGGCACAAACCACCCAGGAGCCTAAGGAGGTCACAGGCGAGGAAGCAGCTGTTACGGAGGAGCCTGAAAGCAGTCAGCCAATGGAGCCCCGTGAGGTGTATGTGGATGTGGGGATGGAGGCGTTGCCTGCTATGACCACACAAGAGCTTCGAGCGGGGCAAAAGGAAGACAGAGTCATCGGTCCCATCCTCCACTTTAAGAGCATGAACCACAAACCAAGCCACACCAAGAAGATAAAAGTGGGTGCCACTGGGGGTCTCCTCTTAAAAGAGTGGAGAAGGTTAGTGGTAAAAAAAAGGGATCCTGTATTGCAGCATTAGACTGCCATAAAGGGGAGGTGGAGCAACTAATACTGCCGTAAAAGCTGCGTGAAGCCATCAAAACAGCCCTTCACAATGACTCAGGACATCTGGGATTTGAGAGGACACTACAGACGATAAGGGAAAGATTTTACTGGCCAAGAATGTTCCAGGAGATCAAGGCTTGGTGCAAACAGTGTGAGAGTGCCTCCATGGAGCTGGTCTGTGTGGACTTCTTGACGCTGGAGAAGGGTGGTATAGAGAATGTGCTCATTGTTACGGATCACTTTTCTCGCTACGCACAGGCCTACCACACCAGAGACCAAAAGGCAGGCACAGTAGTCAGGGTCTTGTGGAGGAATTTCTTCTGCCGTTTTGGGTGTCCTGCAAGGTTACACACTGATCAAGGGTGCAATTTTGAAAGTGCAATTGTGAAGGAGCTATGCAAGTGTGCTGGCATCACTAAATCCCACACCACGCCCTACCATCCCCAGGGCAACGGCACCACCGAAAGATTCAACCGTACCCTGATGAACATGCTGGAAACACTAGAGCCTCACCTGAAGCCCCAATGGCATGAGCATGTGGATGCCATGACACACACATATAACTGCTCACGACATGACTCCACTGGCTATAGCCCGTACTACCTTATGTTTGGCAGACATCCCAGGCTCCCAGTGGACCTCATCTTCGGGTCCCCCACAACAAACCAGCCGTGTGAATACAGCGAGTATGTCCAGACCCTGTATGACTCCCTGACACAGGCCTATGCCCTGGCTAATCAGACAGCTGGCGAAAGGACAACAGAAAAAGTATTATGATAAAAGAGCTAAGAGTGAAGACTTCAGTCCGGGAGATAGAGTCTTAGTCAAGGTCTGTCATGTGGAGGGAAACAGAAGTTGGGAGATCGATGGGAGGCACGGCCATATGTTGTGGTCAGGAAGCAACCAGGTTTGCCTGTGTGTTACACATTTACTTAAAACACATTTATTGTTTTGATTGCCATAGATCAGACCACACTTGAGTTTTGGTTAATCAGATGGCTGGGACGCCATCCATTTAAGAAGGGGTGGATGTAGGGCAGGGTATTGTGCTGTCCACAAGATGTCACTATGACACGGTTGTGTTAGGGCGGATTTAAGTATCTTTAGTGCTGTTTGAGCCTCTTGATGTGCCGTAGTGTTGATACGTGGGTAGTGCGCCATCTTTTCTTCAGTTCACGTTATTAACACTACAGGTAAGTCATGTTAACAGTAGTGGAAATTTAAATGTAAAATTTCTTTGTTGTTATTGCTCGGTCTACTGTTTAAGTTCTGTCTAAGTTTGTGTTCTAAGCTGCTTCTAAGACCTAAATGCAGAGTAATATGGAGAGTTAAATTTTTTTTTTCTTTCATTCTTTTGAGTGTAATTAACACAAGGTGACTGATGCAAAGTTATGTATGACAATATAAGCAGCGAGTTTGCTATTGACTGTGCATTAAAATGTATTTTACTAGATTAAAACTTAAGTTCAGTTCACATTATTAACACGACAGATGTCGTGCTGTGGAATAAACTTTCAAGCCACAATCCCGAACCCCTCTGTGTCCACGTCTTCTCTCTACCACCAGTAGCAGCGGCGGTGCTAGAGGCCGGTTTACATGCAGAGAGAGGACTACATACTAATGTAAAATGATTAAAAAATAGTATGTTACTATTTAAGAATAGTGTTTTATCATGTTAACAAGAACACTTGAATTAATAACTTTAAGCTTTGGAAACACACTTTAGGACATGCCAGTTAACACACAGAGAGAGGGCTACATACTAATGAAAAATGATTAAAAAATAGAATGTTACTATTTAAGAATAGTATTTTATCATGTATAATGTTAACAAGTACACTTCAATGAATAACTTTAAGCTTTGAAAACACACTTTAGGACATGCCAGTTAACACACAGAGAGAGGGCTACATACTAATGAAAAATGATTAAAACATAGTATGTTACTGTTTAAGAATAGTGTTTTATCATGTATCATGTCAACAAGAACACTTGAATTAATAACTTTAAGCTTTGGAAACACATTACGACATTTTTGCACCTTAAGCATCTCATCAAACGTTGCGGACGCAAATGGCACCTGTTTCGTAGAATGACTCAAATGCCAACAGCGAAAAAAACCTGTTGATGATTCGAATTTAATTGTGTTTTGTAAACCGAGAAAGGTTGTAAACTAACACAATTCAATAGCGAGTAAATCCTATTGATGGATACAACGGCTTTGGATACGACCATTTGGTTTCCACGTCTAACATGGGTTATTTATTTGTCTGGAAGATCAGTTGAAGACGCACTACCTACTACTAACACTAGAGGTCAGTCTGTCTTGAGTGTATAACACTTTCCATCTTTGCACCTGACTTCCCCTTCTGTTTGTTGGGCAATAGTGCCCAACAAACAGTTCAGTCTCGTTTGCTCATTCGGTCTCGTTTGCTGTTTGCTTCTGATTTATTACATATGAATTGTTATCGTTTAAATAATAATATGTATGTCAAATAACAATATGTAATATGTATGTCACTGCTTTAGTGATTTACTTACCTATCGTGGCTGTGCCAGTTGGTTGGTGATACTTTTGAGTGCGGCCCAGTCGTGTGGGAGGTGTGACTGTTGAGCAGTCGAGGTGGGGGGGGGGGGCAGACAGCCCAGCACTCTTTGGCCGTGTGCTCATGGAGGCGCCTCATCAGTGGTTTCCACCTGGGTGACCTTAAATAGTCAACAAGTGCAGCGAAGGAGGGAGCACCCTTTACCCCTTTCTGCCACTAGAGGCATAAGAAAAGTAAGGATCAAGCCCAACCAATGTTAGCTAAGCCACTTCCCCCTATGCTGCATGACCCTGTAGTGCCCTCTACCTGCAGGCCCCATCATAGCACTAGTGTGGGTAGCATGCTTAGCTATAATAGGGAGATTCTCTTTTTCGTAGCTCTTTCTTATTTCCTAGCTCTCTCATTTGTTTTTCATCCTTGCTTCGGTTTTGCTTAATCTTACTAACCTTAATTCTCTGCATTTATTTTAGGTTTTTCTTCTCTTTTAGTTTATTAATCTTAATTCTTAATTAAGTTAAATTTAATTAAAAAGGATAAATATTAAAAGGTTAATTCTTGTTATGCTTTCCTTTATTTAATATTGCTTTACTATTTTTTTCTAGTGATAACGTTGACGCACCAAATAGCCTTAAGCAGCCCATAGGTCATAACTAATTTACCAAAAGTGTTTCCCTGCATTACCCTCATACATTATCCACTGCTTGGATAATAGGCATCTAATTTGTGCTCCTAGCTGTCTACCTTAGTTAGCCACACATAAGCCCACATATTTATAGTTGTAGCTTGCTAAACTGTGCGGACTGGCATTGGCTCTTTGTGTTTTCTCTCTTTTTCTCTGTTTCTGCAACATGCCAATCACTGGGACCACCTAGAGGCCTGGCTCAGCGCTCTAACAACTGCCCTCCTGCCCAATGCTGCCAACAATCTACAACACCTTAACCGACAGCAGCTGGATGACAACCTAGACCAGCTCATGGCCAACAATCCAACTGAGACTGACAGTAACACGAAACTGGACCACAACATCATCATCCAGTTAAAGCTGAGCGAAAGGAACATCGCCCGCCTGGAACAGGATGCAACAGCTCTGGGGTTTCAAGCAGAGGAGGCTTGCAGGAATCAGGAGGAGGCACAGGACCATCTGGATCATCTGACACTGGAATCTAAGGACCGGCAGGAGCCTGTCGAGGAGGAGAACAATAGGCTAAAGCAAGAGATAGGGCAGCTTTAAGATGTCTTGTCACAACTTGGCTCCAACAGGCCAAAAGTCTCCTGGTAAGAGCAGAAGAAGAACTGAAGGAACGTGATGCCAAGGTCACTTACAAGCAGCCAGAGCCAAAGTTCAAGTTCTGGCTCAGCGACAGGACTATGCAAAGGACAAACTTAATACTGTCCTGGTAAGAGCAGAAGAAGAACTGAAGGAATGTGATGCCAAGGTCACTTACAAGCGGCCAGAGCCAAAGTTCAAGTTCTGGCTCAGCAACAGGACTATGCAAAGGACAAACTTAATACTGTCCAACGAGAACTGAAACATGCTTATAGACTGCAAGCTGAACAAGTGAGTGAAAAACCTTCCCCTTTCACCCAATCAGTGGGGCTGCACTCCCCCACCAAAGGTTTTCTGCAGAAAAGGGGAGGTGAGAGGCCACTGTTAAAGGCTTCACCAGCCAGCATCCGAGAACCCCTCACACCTACAGAGACGGGGGGACAGACACCTTTCCCAAGGACACCTGCAGACACACACGGTGTGGCACCCAAGGACCTCGACAAGCTTGCAAGAAATACTCCTACATTTACCCCAGATCCCGGGTAAGGCCAGGAGGCCATGACGTACACGCCTACCTGCAGGATATTGGCTTGCACATGCTGCCTAATGTAACCACCAGAGACAAGTTATATCTGCTGAGGATCACCTCCAGCCGTGGGGTGAGGAGCTTCCTGAACCGGCAGTCAGAACATGTCAAAATGGATTACAAGCAGCTTCAGCAGGCGTAAAGGAGTTTTCTGACCCAGAGTCAAAACAAGCACTAGTTGCTGCATTGGACTTTAAGCGAGCCTACTTCGGATAGTGGAATGAGCCAGAAATGGAGGAGGACTTTAACTTCAGGACTCTCTTCCTTCGTAATCTCCATCCCACTGTAAGCCATCACTTGGGAGTTATGGCCTGTCCTGGCACCATGACAACCAGGCAGCTGCAAGACTTAAAGCCTTTGGAAAACAAAGGGCTGCCTCTGAAAAGACTTTTAAAAATCCTGTTATCCTTCCTGTCTCTGGACTTTACCCTGAACTGCCACTGGAGGGTGCACAACTGCGCCACAACAAAAGACACTTTAGCAGAGGGTCAAGAGACTTTGCTAGCCAGGAACGGTAAGGCCATGACGGGGTCATGGAGCCGACCTCAGTCATCAGATAGCCAAAAGGGCGGTGCTCCATGGGAACCTGGCCAATGACCTAAAAGTAACTGTCCTGCACTTGCCAGAGCTACAAGTCCCAACAGTCAATGGAGGGAGCCAGCTTGTTACAGCCTAAACAAATCCAAGCCTGAACTACCCCGAGAACAGAGCAGCACAGACATCTCTGAGTCAGCAGAGATCCTGAGGATTTTAGAGGAGTTAATCCAGAAAAGGTCCAACATTTTGAAGGAGTTAATCCAGAAAAGGTCCAACAAGGAACTGGACGTAGGTGACAAGGTCTGGTACTACAGTTTCGCCAAGCTATTTCGGACAGCTCCCCATCGTCTGTCAAAGAAATTTCTGCCACACTGGACGGGACCCCATGAGATTGTGGACAAACTCTCTCCTGTTCCATAGAGAATCAAGATGGGCAGGGGGCAGAAGGAACCAATCTTTAGATGGATCCACTGTAGTCAGTTCAAGAGACACTTAACATCGAGTCATGAAAGAAAAGGGGGGGCTAGCACTAACTAGGCAGAGTTTTCTCCCTACTGTCCCATCATCGAGCCAAACAACATCTATAGACTCAAGGACATTGTTATTGTTGGTTTCTGGCAAAGAGACACCCATGTCAGGATACGCACCCCAAATGTGGTGATCTACCATGACAACAATGAGCAGCTGTACCTCACCCAAAATCTGCATATGTGTACTCCAACCAAAGACTTCACCACCTCTGCCCGAGTAAACCCTTCCTCCGGGACAAAACTGACGGCATCTGACCGACACCGCTACAGCTAAGCCTTGTGCCCAGGTCATTTAAACTCAAGCTGAGATCGTGGGAGACCCCGACCCGTGTGGCCACTCTGACCTACAACAAACATGATACTGCCACTTACATCAGTCTACCCAACCAAACTATGTGGATCCAAGTTCCAGAAGACGCGATTCTCCACATAGATGGCCTGGCACTTTACCATCTTCCCAGTGAGGAAATCTTAAGGGACCACAACTTCACCCTGAACTGGAAATGAGGATTGCAGAGGGGGGAACCCAGCTGATTGATGTTGTGCCCATCGACATGGCTCTCCAGGCACTTGCTCGGATACCAGCTTTGCCCAGCCTTCCTGTTGTTCCCTGGACCCCGACATCTGAAAGGGGGGACTGTAGTGTTTGGTTGTGAGGCCACATGGGGGTCAGGAGCCATCTGGATTGTAACAGCCTCAATTGTGACTTGGATAGGGAGGTTGGGACCAATACCACCCACCAGGGGGCCAAGGGTCCTAATATAACACACTCCCCAAAAGATCTTATCGTCTCCTTCACCCTGTTGCTGATCGTAAATTGGTAATAGGTCAGAGACCCTTGTCTTCTTAACTCTCTTTCGGATCGTGAAGTGGTACTAGGGAGGCTAGTGTCTCCCTCATCCCTTTTTCTGATCGTAAATTGGTGATAGTTTAGACAGTCTCCCCAGCTTCAAAAGCATTCCATCCGGGGAACCAGACATCTTGGGCTAGGAGACATTTGCAAGAGGACCAGATGTTTAACAAAGCCCTCAGTCAAAACCTCTCCTTTTCAGGTTATTTTACAAAATAAGCTGTTCTAGATGTATATACATATATCCCTGTATTGCATGCTTGTATCTAATCCTACATCTGTGTCATGCTGAGACCATAACTCAGTTGGTATGTCGCACTATTTCTTTATATAGTTCAGCCTTCATTGTCTCCACTAATTTGGATGTTAATATAATTTGTGCTTTTAATTAATGACTATTTCCTGAGGAGTGCCTATCAACATAGTCCCACACAACATTTTTATGCATTTTTTGTCAGCAGTTTGAAAAATCAATGGATTTTTTTGTACACCCTAAATCTTTTGCTTCCCAATTTTTCCCTACATATAAATATACACATGGAACATAATCTGCTTCATTAAACCATCTTTTTATAAATTTACTTTGTAATTTTCATAGCTGCTCCTTGTTAACCTATTATTAAATATGTGTGATCAGTTCAATTTTCTGCCCTTCAGTTTCTTTCTGCCACTTCTTTTTCATCTCTGTTAGAATCATATATCATTGTACAGTGAAACTGTAATTGTGGTAATTGTACTTCAGAAATCTGTATTTCAATAAACTACCCCCATTTATCAATTGTCTGTCCCACATCACTTTTGTAGGGGAAGACCCGCAGACCAGATATGATAAATGAAGGCAAAGAGTCTTAGATGTAGTCACGAAGAGAGTTTACTGAAGAAAAATAATTTTGGAGCTTTACCAGCAGAAGTCAGGTTCACACTCCCTAGGAGTTCGTAGACCAACCTGCTGTTACATTCACTAGAACAGTTGTTATACTAACAGAGTCAACTAACTATGTCATCACACAGATCTGTATTTCTCTCCAGATTGTAATCACCATACTAGGACATACAGTTCTCTGCATTCATTGGTTGCTATCCATCAAAGCCCACTTAACAGTAACCACAGACCATTGCAATGTTCTATCTATCAAGGCCCACTTAACAGTAAAACAGATCAGTGCATGCATTTATGTCCTTACCACCACGCCCAAAAAGTGGTGAGCAACAGAAACTAATTAAAAAAGCAAAACCTGCTTACATTTGGGTGGCCACCTGTTTGTGTTGCTTGTCTAGCCAGCCCACCGTGGTCTTCTACCAGGGCTGGACTGGGACAACAAATCAACAAAGATGAGAAAAAAAACTTCAGCACATATTTGGTGTGAAAGGCCCTTTCATGATCTTCTATGTGCTGGTGAACATGCCTCCAATCTGACATTTCAGTAATAAATGCACAGTTGTCAGTCCTCCCAAACAACATACACAAAAACAAAACAATGCGTGTCGCTCACAATATAGGCTGGTTCCATCCTTACAGGTTGGATCCTTACACCTTGGATTTCTGGCATTCTGTTGTGGGTAGTAATCTAAAAATTACTAGAGACAAAGACAAAGTAATTTATGTCCCCCTGCTCTCTCACTGACTCTCTCCACTTTTACTGACACTCTCCTTGTCTGGGGATGCCATCTAACCTGGTTTAAAACACATGAGGAGAGACTATGGGGTGACTTTTTGTTGATATAATGCAATCAGGTACAGCGTTATTATTCTCTGACAAGAGGCATAACAATACCATTTAGCAAATGGATAAAACATTGTTAAATAAATAAATACAGTCAAATGCAATACATTTTGTAGAATATTCTTGTATTTCACCTTTACTTGTTCCCAAGTTATAGGGGCTCTCGTGGTGGCTCTAATATAAAAGACTGAAAGTAATTATGGAAAAGTAAATAATATATACTGTAATAAGTGATAAAAACATCTAACACCATCTGCAACTCTTTTGCGAACCCTCTCGTTACTTTTGCAGCCTTTGAGTTTTTATTAAAGTTTGGAAGTCGCCATAGCCCTCAATTAAGAGTTTTTTGTTCTGTCACTGAGAAAAAGTGGGGTCACTCTTTAGCCATTGCGGACAACCAATAGCAGCGTTGCTGATCAGTGTTTCTACTGTCGATACATAGCCCCTTTTAAACCAGCGCATGAACACGCAACAATCTCAGATAACTCAATCCAGTCATACTAATCATCAACAGGTGTGTTCGAAGAACCGAATTAGCCAGATAATGATTAGCTGGATCATATCATCTCAGATGTGTCTTTTGATTTTGGATATAATAAGCGACATATGAAGAATGGGCCCCTGTTCTCAATTTCAAGAAAGCAACATATCAGAGACTTAAAAAATTAGAATTTTTAGATCAACAGGGAAACAAAAAAATTAGCTTTAAAGATGTTAGGATTATGGTTAAGGTTACTACTAAGAGGTTATAGCGTGGTAGCTAACTACACCCATGTTTATAAATGTAACAATCAAACTCACATAGTCGCAGCGAACCCCTACACAATGCACGAACCGTGTCGTCAAAGCACTCCATACTGAACTTAATCAATATGATTGATATAACACCTTTTTATTCAGAGCAACAGTCCAGTGCAGTTACATTTGTCAACATCATTTTTCAAGCCTATTAAAGAGAATGCTGTAGTCAAAGGTTGCGCTAAGGTTGAGTAGCACTAGAAGAGAGATGCACTCAGATAAGAGCAGTCTCTGTACTATGATACGGTCTAAATCCTGACTTAAAATAAAATAAAATGTAAATTTGACATTGGTCTGTCATTTACTAGTTCCCTGGGGTCAAGTTGTGTTTTTATAATAAGAGGTCTGATAACAGCCATCTTACGAGCCCAAAAGGTGGAATTGACCTCGCTTGTCCACATGAGTAACTCTGTCTTCTTTGGGCTGCTCATTTCAGGACCGCTTTGAAGCTTTAGAAGGGTTCTTAGCAGTTGACTGGTAGGCAGCCAATTTCTGAATCCTAGGACCTGTATGAGATTTAGAAGAAGCTGGCTTAGGAGTCACAGGAGGCCGCTTTGGCAAGAATCAGACTTTCTTAGCATCTCCTGGACAACCATGGTTGACATTGTTTAACCCAGTGCCTGCACCATGTCTTTTGTCACCTTTAAGATGAGGTCCTTTACCGTACGCAGCTCCTGCAGTAATCACCATCGTTCAGGTCATTTTATACTTTGGCTTGATGGACCTGCAGGATGGCCATGCCATGGAGGGCAGAAGCAGCTTGCCCTGCAGCACCATACCCCTTTGCTAGGAAACAGGCCACAGTACTGAATGGTTTCTCCAGGAGGCAGTGCAATGGCGTGCTTGACTGGAGGCACCTTCAAGTACCCCTTCGCTGCCCTGACATTGAGGGTGGTGTGGACAGCTTGCAGCTATATTAAGAAATCTTTTGTTATTGTAAGATTTCTTATTATTATTGTTATTATTAGGGGTCAAGCCCAGGGGCTTTCAAAATAATTCAACATGCCAGACAGGAAGTAGCATTGACTAGGACAATGTTGGTATCGTAGGACTATCAAAGAAAAGTAGGATCTAATAAAACTGAGCTGCATAAAAATATGCTGTCTCAGTCATGTGTTAATTAAAATGTCGGCCCCAAACTTTGCGACACCTAAAATGGCAGACCATGGAAAATCAGTTATTGTTTGAAATGTGAAAGTGACATGTTTTTGTCAGATATGGTAACCCATACTTGAAATGTGACCTCACTGGTGAGAAGTGAACACACACTGCAAGTGACGAACACTCCCAAAGCAGTGGGCAGCTATCACTGCAGCGCCCAGGGAGCAACCAGGGGTTAGGTGCCTTGCTCAAGGGCACTTCAGTTGCTACCTGCCAGCACTGGAATTGAACCAGCAACCAACTGATTACAAGCCAGACTCACTAACCAGTAGGCCACAGCTGCCCCCAACTCAGCATGCTTCTGTAACCGGTATAGTCTGCGTTGTGTTTTCTTTCTGTTGTACGAGTAACCAGACGGACATCAAGTGACGGTACAACTGCTGCTTTAATCTGATAACACAGAATATGATTATTAGCAGTGTGTTTTTCGCCCTTTTATACTTTCTCTCCCATGCGGAGACAGCGCAGAAAGGGCAGAGGAAAGGAAATAAAACTTTTAAACAATAACATAAATTCAAGTGACAAAACAGCATACCT